>VWYP01018610.1:1352-20163 GCA_013400435.1 Pycnonotus jocosus | reverse complement strand
AAAAAAAAAAAAAAAGGAACAGCACTTTTTATCAAACTAATTACTGGCATTTTTTTTCAGCAGTAAGAAAACACAATGATATTTCTCAAGCTTTAAGAAGGTAAAATTATCTCCTTCCTATGTGTTCTAAGCTTCTTCACTATTGAACTTTGTGGAGTTTTGTTGGGGTTTTTTTCCCATTGTAAAGAGTAAAATATCACAGTCCAGGACACAGAATATTTTGCTCACCACACTGGCAAGTGTAAGTAAAGTTTGTTCAAGTCAGCCCTAATTGAGTACTGCTTGTTGATAAGGCTTTTTACATGAAGACAGATGGTTCATAATATTTATAAAAGCAGAATTAAGATGCTATCTCAAAACCAGACTCCTCCAGTGTAGTAGGGGATCACGTATTTTGACCCCATGTTCTCAAATTGTGGGATTATTTTTTTTAAATAGTCCCACGATCAAGAGACTATGATGAAAAAAATCTAATTGTTTTCTTGGTTAACATCTAAACAGAATTCAGCATTAAAGTGTTAACATGAAAGAAAGGGTTTACATGGTAAGTATGGGTACAGGAAATACCCAAATTATTCTAGAACTATTTCTAGCTCTTGAGAAGGAATTGTACATTTTCAAGCCACAAATCCTCACTTTTTGATCAAATTCAACATACCAGAAAACACTGCTAGCACCTTAGAAATGCCTTACTTTGAAGGAAAGTAATTGAAGTAAATTTTCTGATTAATTGCTTCTACAAATCACTGCAGTTAGCGTGGTCCACGTACGAGATACCACTTGGTGATGTTTTAGAAGAAGTTAACCTCTTTTGACTTTAACCTTTGGTTCTACAGCAATTTCAACAGTTCAGTTCCAACAGCTGCAAGGCTCCTCCGCCGAATCCCTTTTCCAGCATTTCAAACATTTCAGTGAGATTCTGGCACCACCAACTCCAATTCAGGATTTCCCTCCGGCGGGTTTTGTTCAAAAACCGTTTGGTTTCCCCGCAGGACAAAGAAGTCCTCCCAGCTGATCTGTCTGCCTGGAGAGCTGGAGGTTGTCCCTTCAGTGCCATCATCCCCTGAGCCACCAGGACAGACAATTCCCGCCTGGTTTATCCCCACGACACCGCCGGGGCAGTCCCTATTGCGGGTGTACTGCCTGACCTCCAGGGACCTGCAGGGGTGCAGCTGGTACAGTTTGGTGTCTCCAGAAGGCTCCTGGCTGTGCACTGATTTCAAGTGGTACGCCGTGTTTTGGTAGCTCATGAAGAACATCCCGCACACCAGGCACTGGTACCGCCGCTCCCCGGTGTGGCGCAGCTCGTGCTTGGTTCGATACTCTGCCAGGGCAAAAACTCTGTCACAGTAGCGACACGGGTACTTCTTCTCCCAGGAGTGGATGTTGAAATGTCTCCACAAGCTCTGCAGATGCAGGTAGGGCCTCTGGCACACGATGCAGATGTAGTAGACTCTGCCGTCCTCCACCAGCTCGTAGTGGTCGTGGTGCTTCGCTTTCACGCATTTTCCCTTTGGAGATTCATCGCCAGCCTCTCTGGGTGTGTCACCAGGCTCGGCTCCCTCTTCCTCAGAAGCACCTTGCACAGGGATGGCTATGTCATAGGTATCCTCACTGATATTTGCATAAACCTTACAGCCCGTGGGGAAGCCTCCTATTTCAGTTGCTCTATCGAATGTTATGAATTTCAGCCCATCTGCCACGTCCTTTGACGCCAGACCCCAACTTAATCCCTTGTTGTTTCCTGAAAGGACATCTGAGATTTTTATTTTCAATTCTCCAGGTTGAGCAGAAGGCACCTGTGAAAATGCAAACTGTTTTTTCTGTACACCTGATCCTTCAGTGCTCACTGCCTTAGAAACAGGGGGGTGCTGAAGCAAAGAGCTGCTGCTGAATGAACCAGGACTAGAGGTGCTGATGGTATCGACATCATCCTCAAAAACCTCATCATCATCAATAGCAGCTGCTTCCAATTCACTTACAGAGCCATCACTGGATGGCTGCTGGCTCTCCTCAAGTAAATTCATTGCAGGAGTCACACGTGTTTGATGCAAGGAGCTGGCACCAGGTGATGAGTTATGCAGAGGCCTGTTCAGCTCAATGATATTGGGAGTAAAATGCTGTGGTGTTGCTGAGAAAAGTGATTGAGCACCTGGTTGTGTTTGGTTTGAGTTTAGCTGGCTGGCAGGCAAAGCCAGTCTCTGAGCTGCTGTAGTGTTTGTCAAACAGGGAGAGCCACCACTGCCACGGGATTTTTGGCCAGAAGCTCCAGCTGGGCTTGAGCAAAGCTGGCTCTGGCTTGCAGCCTTTTTGTCTTTAGCACATTTATTTGGAGGAGCAATCTCACAACAAAACACTACATCATCATCATCATCCTCACCATCCGAATGGCTCGCTGTAATTTTTGCAGTCTCAAACTGCATGCGCTGTAAGGAGAATGAATGTGTCACAACTGGCATCCCATCTGCTGCCCCCTGACCCTCTGGCCCCATGGCAGTCACCTGTGTTCCAGCAGCTCTTTGGTTTGGAACAGAAGCTGAAGTTTCTGAAGCACTGTCTTCGACCTTGCTTGGCACATTTCTGCCTTTGGCTGGAGGCATGCCCAGATCAGCTATGAATTTAACACCCAGCTCCTGCCCTGATTTAATCAGTTCATCGAGTAAATCAGATCGAACACCGGTTATTTTGGAGCTATAAATATAATCAAGAATTCCTGCAAAAATTTCTGCTCTTACAAAGCTCAGTTCAACCACTTGACCAGCCACCGAGAAAAGCCGGTGAAAATATCTGCTTGAGGCTGAAAGAATGTTTCTGTGAGCTGGAAACTTCCGGCCCTCCACCACGACTGTAACATCACAAAAAAGTCCACAGCGACGTTGCTCATTCAAAGACTGAAGGAGCACTCCAGGATATTCTGTTGCACAAAGAAAATCTTTCCCCTCCATATCTACAAAGGGAAAGCAAAAGATATCAGATTAGTAAAAATGCAGATTTACAGCATGACAATGTTCACATATTTACTGTCTATTCCTTCTTTAGGAAAAAAACCAAATCTGAGATACTGTTCAGAAGATTATGTGCTACTGCACCCGGCAAACTTGTTTCTTCTTGTTGTCTGTCCTTTCCCCTTCCACACAAGGTAAGTGGAGTTCTGAATATATCCTCTGTTCTTGAAACAGAGAACCAACACCTCATCTTAGGCAACAGCAAAGAAGGTTAATTATAAAACCAAGAAGAAGGAAGTTTTGGGTCTTACAAGCAGCTTTAAACATTACTAGTAATTTTCTTTTTAATTGTGAAATATTCCATAAATTATTATGAGAAAGCCCAGTAACATGAAGTTATTTATGGCCAGACACCAGAATCTGTGTCTGTGTATTACCAGTCAACTGACTTAATGAAAATGCCATGGATAGCACACTTCCTTCCCCAAAAAATAAACTTTTTTTTAACCCCGTGTCAGATATTTGCAGGGCTTTGTATTTCAAGCTGACACACTGATGCAGCACTTTTAACAAAACTGCAAGATCCGCTAGGTCAAAGTGACCCATCCGTGAGCGCTGCCCATTCAAAGCCCCCCAATAAGCTGCAAAAAACCCCCAACATCAAAACGTAGAACAGCGAGCCATGGGGGCTCTGATTTTACACGCGGAACTTTAATTTCCGCAGGCCGGGCCGGGCCGAGGGCAGCGCCAGCCCGGGGAGCACGTCCCGACCCCGGGGAGCTGTACCGGGACAATGGCTCCGAACGGGGGCTGGACCGGGACAATGGCTCCGAACCGGGGCTGGACCGGGAGAAGGGCTCCGAACCGGGGCCGTACCGGGAGAAGGGCTCCGAACCGGAGCTGTACCGGGACAATGGCTCCGAACGGGGGCTGGACCGGGAGAAGGGCTCCGAACCGGGGCTGTACCGGGAGAAGGGCTCCGAACGGGGGCTGTACCGGGAGAGGGGCTCCGAACGGGGGCTGTACCGGGAGAAGGGCTCCGAACGGGGCAGCAGCGGCTGGGGACGGCCGGCAGCGAGGGCTGGGGGCTCCGCAGGGCTGGTTGGGGGCTCCGCGGTGGCTCCGCAGGGTTGATTTGGGGGGCTCCGCAGGGCTGGTTGGGCGCTCCGCAGGGTGGGTTGGGGGCTCCGCAGGGTTGGGTGGAGGTTCCGCGGGGTTGATTTGGGGGGTTCCGCAGGGCTGGGGGCTCCGCTGGGTTGGGGGTCCCGGCCCCGGTCTGTGACGCACCGCGCCCCGTCAGAGGAGCCTGGGAAACCCCGAGCCGCGGCTGAGCACGTGCACGGGGCGGGCCCGGGGAACGAGGCGCGAAACGCGGACAGACGGACGGACAGAAAGAATGAAAGAAGGAAGGAACGAACAAAAGAACCAAAGAAAGAACGAAAGAAAGAAAGAATGGAACGAAAGAAAGAAAGAGAGAGAGAGAGAGAGAAAGAACGCAGGAAAGAAGGAACAAAAGAGCGAGAAAGAGAGGATTTTTCTGCTGAAAAAGGCTCCCCACATAGTAAAATAAATCCTTATCTTAGTACTAATAAAACCCACTATTATTGGTACCTTTCCTGTAGCACTTCATGGAAAGAGAAATGCTGCACAATCGCAGCTGTACCTCGCTTCTCGATCAACCTGATAATTAACAGGAATAGAGAAAAAGCCCTGTATTTCTGAGTGCTGACCAGGCAGCAAAGGCACCCCAAGCAGCTGAAGAAAAAAACAGTTTGTTAATTGCTGTCTAGACAGTTTATTGCTGCAAAAAGATCAAAACAGAGAATACTGAGGTTTGTGTACCAATCATGCAGACTAAACAATTGTTTTACTGCATTTACAGAGCACTTGATTAATAATGCAGCCAGCTCGGTAATAAAATTCCTCCATTGTACATCCTGAATAATTTCACCTCGTTTCACATCTCCCTGATTGAATTATATGCCGAGATGTTTTTTAAATGTCTGGATGGAGAGAGGATTAGTGCCATGTGTGTACGGAGTGACTTATCTGGGGTCTCTGTTGTGTCATCAGAGGATGCCGTGTTCATCCAGCGTTCCCTGGATCACCTGTGGGGTTGGGGATGCCCTGAGGAGCAGATTTATGGGGCTGCAGCCCCAGCGAGGGCTCTGCAGGGACACTCAGGGTGCCCCATGGCAGGAGGTTTCATCCCACTCCACCTTCAACCAAAAGGGATCGATCAGAAAAGTGGCTTTTCCCCGAGTTTTAAAAATTTTATTACTCTACAAAACTTTACTAAGAAGGAAGATTTATCTGTCTGCTTCTCTGGGCATCTCTGAGGGTGAACGGGAGCTTTTTTGGAAACCAAGGAACATTTGGGATGATGGAAATACCTCTTTATTAAGCACTGAGCTGGGCTAAGGGAATAATTGCATGGACCTGAGTCTGTGCAGAGTGCCAGCTTTCCCTGGGAGCATCAAATTACCTTGCCTGTGTTTTGGGTAAGACATCCTCGTGTCATTTTAATTTCCTAGTTTTAACAAACTACAATCATCTCAATATCCCTAAAGACTAAGAAATAACAGATGAGGCTGCAGTTCAGGAGCAAAATCAAACCAGAGACGTAAATATTGACAATCCCAATCTCCCAAACGCCATTCTCCCTGCAGAGGGGGAATGCAGCCCCTGCCTTCCCTGGATCCCACGGTACCTCCACGTGCCTCCTTTTTCACTCGCTGTTAAAAGTACCGCTCGTTCCCCAAAAAGCGAGACTTTTAAAGAGTCTTCAAACAGCGAAATTCCGCTTTTAAAGCCCCTCCGGTCGCCCACCCCACCGCGGGAGCCCCCGGCTCGCCCCTTGCAGCCCTCGGTGCTCTTCCCTTTGCCACCTCACCGAGGAACAAAGGGAAGAAAGAGCGAGCATTGTCCCGGAATTCTGCTCCTTTTGGGCGGGGGGGAAACTCTTTAAAGCACGATTTAAACGCGCGGGTGAGAGAGCAGAGGGATTGTCCGTGAGCAGGCTGGGGAGGAGGTGGGATTTTGTACTCGGGGAGGTGGCGGGGCTCCCCCGGTGACCTGGGAGTGACCTGGGGGTGGCCCAGCCCCACGGGGCTCACGCCTTTGTCACCCACCGGACCGGGCCGGGCCAGGAGCGGGGACTGCACAACCCAGCGTGCCCCACTGCGCGGATCAATGGGGCTGATTTGAATAACCTGCGAGCCCCTGCGCTCAGGCCAATCAGCCCTCAGAGACCCATGAAAAAATCCCAACGCGTGGCGGAGGCTCATCGCTGCTCCGTTCCGCCCGAATTTCGCAGCTCTGCGCCATGCCGCGACGGAAGCAGGCGAAGCCCCGGCACATGAGCTGCGGGGAGCAGCCCCCCGATGCTGCAGGTGGGGAGGGCACGGGGGGCTCGGAGCGCATCCCGGGGGCTTTTCCCACCCTTTCCATCCTTTCCCCCCGCGGGCTTTGCCAGGAGCCCACCCTCGGCTCGCCCAAGGGTTTTTTTGGGGAGGCTGAGCGAGGCGCGGGCTCCTCGTTATTTTTTGGGGGTGTTCAGCTTTGGGAAGCTGTGCGGGGCTGGGGCTCCCGGAGCAGCCTCTCCCCGAGCCGGGCTGCGGGGGCTGCGGGCTCTTCCCCCGCTCTCGCCGCTCTCGGTGCGGGGCTCGGGGCTCTGCCGTGTGCTGGCCCCGCTCCCGGCAGGAATGCGGGAGAGATGGAGGGAGGGAGGGCGGGTCCCGTCCCGGGCAGCGGGCTCGGGTTCAGAGCCACACGGGTGGATGGCGATGCGGGGGATGCCCGCAGCTCAGGGGGGTGCCGGGCTGGCGGTGGCCCCGCACGGGGTGGCGGAATTCCCGTGCATTTAAAAAAAAAAAAAAAATTGATCAAACGTTTGTTTTTAAAAGTAAACTTTCACATGAAAAGTAAATTTTTCACGAAATTCATTGGCCTGAGCCCAACGTTAAATGTTTGAGGTTTGCTTCCTTGAATACGCGCAGCGCCCTTGCTGGGGCAGGACATGGCGAGGTTTGGGATCTCCTCCCTCGGAGCAGTTTCACCCCTCAAGCAAGGTCCTGTGCTCCAGTTGTCACCTGGACGCGGTTCCCCTCCGTGTTCAGGACACACCCGGCGTGGTTTGGCCGCACCTGGCACAAAACAAAGCCTCGAGGAGCTCCTGAGCTTGCAGAGTCCGGCCCAAGGTGTGGCTGGTGATGGGGGACAGGAGCCAGGATGGATGGGTGACACCATCCCCGTGTGCCCCACTGGGGCAGCGACAGGTGAAGCCACTGCAGCCTTGGCACCCATCAAAATTGGAGCAATTACAGTGAGCTCCGGGGTTTTTCAGCTGGAATCCTGCTGGAGCCCTTCCCTGCTTGCCCCTCCCTGGGAAGTTTTCCCTGCTGAGCACTCCTGCCCTGAGCCCTGCCCTGCCTCGAGAGGGCTGCGAGTTTCTTGTTTGAAGGATGGCAAGGCTGAGCAAAACCATCCTGGTTTGGTTATCATTTCTCTGAACCTCTTCCAGTTCAGATATTTCCCCCAATTTTTTTTTTTTTTTTTCCCCACGAGCAAATTCTGCTCAGCCTAAGCTGTGGGATGCTGGTGCTGGAAGGGCAGGAGTGGCCTTGGGGCCCAGCTTGGCTTTCCCTGCCCCTTCCCAAAAGTTTGGGAACACAACTCAAACATCTGAGTTGTGGATGCAGCTGAACGAGGCCTCCTGCGAGGATCAGAAATGCTTGGTGTGGTTTGGCAAGCAGGACTCATAATTTTGTGTTAATTTTAATAATCATGGGTACCAATGGAGTCTCACACTTGTGTGTCATTCTGGATTTAATAATTTCTTTGTTGCTGAGTCCATGTAGAGATTACTTTGGGGGTGTGTTTGCTTTTGAAGGATTTAAGAGCTGATATTTGCCTTGCTTTGCTTTCATCAGCCCTCCTGGGTTGTGGTTACTTTCATAATGGCAGAGTATCAGTACAGTAAGAATTGCTCAGAATTCCTGTGTTAACAAGCTGGGATGAATTTCTTAGAGATGGTTAACAAAGAATTACAACCTGAAGTGCAAAGAGCAAATAACTCAGTGGTGTTTTGCTCAGTGCTTCAATGCTTTCTCTATCCTGTTTCTTTTAAGCTGTGTTGCAGGTCTGTTCCAGGGGTTTTTTACCTGTATAAAGGGATTTGGGATAAATCTGTTTTCACTGAGCCTTGTGAGAGTCGTTTTATAATATTTTTTTTTTTAGTAAACTGAACTGAGGGGCAGATTTCTTTGGGGCTGTGAAGGGATTTGCACCAAAACAAAGAGCAGAATTTCAGATTGATCTGCAAACTTGAGTCCAGTGTTTTGTATCTTTAATTTGCAATTCAGGAGGAGTCAGTGATCTTAATAGTTGACACAATAGGACACAAAAGGACGAGACAGGGACAGCTCAGAGGTCAGGCAGAATGCTCTATTTTTTTTTTATTTTGACTTCAACTTATATACAATTGATCAGAAGGCAAAAGATTGGCCAAAGGTGTTGCCACCTCTCCAGTCTCATTGGTAAACATCACCATCACTCAAGAAACTCCTCCTAGAGGAGAAATTATGTAAGCATCTCTTTATTTACACAAGAAAGTGTGAGAATTAACTCCAAGTTCTGTAAAATCAGAAAGCAAAGTAGAAACATGAAAAACCAAAGGCAATAAATAGTGAATACTCAGTCTAAATCTAGCAATTACTGATATGACTTTCTTTTATTTTAAGGGAGTCCACAAGACATCCCAGGTGACAGAGATGGTGAAACGAGTTCCAAAAGGTGCTGCATGGAGAAAACCAAAATCTGTGAGAAGTGCTGTGCAGAATTCTTTGTTCTCTCTGAATTCCTTGAGCATCAGAAGAATTGCACTAAAAACCTGCCTGTCCTAGTCATGAATGATGGTGAGGGAACTGTTCCCCCTGAGAGCTTCTCCAAGGCTCCTCTGGGGACCTTCCCAAGGGACAGGATGGATGGCAGGACACGCAGGGACACCCAGGCCAAGGGCTGCACTGGCTCTGTGGAAAAGAGAGAAGGAAAAATGGATGCTGACCCGATGGGAGGAATGTACCTTGAAGCAGAACCCACCTTGACACCTGCAGCTCCCAGCCTGAGCTGTCTACCAGAACCTGAGGTACCAAACACGTTCGATGCCGTCTCTTTCTCAGCAGCTGGATTAAACACCATCTCCATGATCCTGGAGCGCTTCAGGTCTTCATTTCAGCAGCATTTCCAGGTGCTGATGGAGCTGATCCACATCCAGATTGCCACAATGGCTCCCCACACCCTGCACCCCTCCACAGCAGCTGCCCCTGACCCGCTCAAAGCTCTGGGGGCCGACGTGTCCCCGCAGCTCTTGGCTGCTGTGGCTTTAATGGGACGGAATGCTGGGAGCCAGAGCCTGTCACTGGAACCCTTGGAGCAGGGTAAACTGCCTCATTCTAACACTGGCATTGCAGCTGCCAGCTCAATGGGTGCTGGGCTCTCCTCCTCCTTCCCCCAGAAGCCAGAGGGGAGCCCAGACCTCCTCAGCTCCATCTCTCAGTTCCCAAATCCTTTGCTGCCTCAGTCCTCCAGCTCGGTCATCTTCCAGAATCCGCTCTCAGCTATCTCATCTGTGATGGATCCCTCCAATAAGGGGAAGGGGAAACCCTCCAAAATCAGCATGTCTGACAGCCCAGATGCAGAGGAGCTGTTCTTCAAACACAAGTGTAAATTCTGCGGGAAGGTCCTTGGCAAGGACAGCGCCCTGCAGATCCACCTCCGCTCCCACATTTCTGGGGAAAGACCCTACAAATGCATCATCTGTGGGAACCACTTCACCACCAAGGAAAACTTCAAAGTGCACGTTCAGAGTCACAAAGACGAGTACTCCTGCATAAAGATGAATCTTCACCCAGTTCCTGAGCACCTGGACAATGTTCCTACCAGCACTGGAATCCCCTATGGGATGTCTGTGCCACTGGACAGGCCTAACCTGATTGTGGGCAGCAAACCTCTCCTAACAACTCTGCCTACCTCTGCAGCCACTGGTGCACCTCAAACCATCTCCAGCCTGGCAGGCATCAAGGAATCTCTGCCTGGTACGTTCTCCAGTGAGCTGCAGCCAAGGCCCTCTCCCAAAAGCGAGGGTGGCTCCTCCTCATCAGGGGCCTTTGGTCACGAGTCAGGGATGGAGCAGAGCCTGAGCTCACCACCAGCTGCCTGCAGCGTGAGCATCTTCCACATAAGAGGGTCAAACGAGCAAGGCTCAGAGACATCAAAGCTCCAGCAGCTGGTGGAAAATATCGACAAATCCACTGCTGAGCCCAACGAGTGCCTGATCTGTCACAGAGTGCTGAGCTGCCAGAGCTCGCTCAGGATGCATTACCGCACCCACACCGGGGAGAGGCCCTTCGAGTGCAAGGTCTGTGGCAGTGCCTTCTCCACCAAAGGGAACCTTAAAGCTCACCACGGTGTCCACTGGGCCAGCACCTCCTTGAAGGTGCAGCACCCGTGTCCGATTTGCCAGGAGAAGTTTGCAAACCCCGTGGTGCTGCAGCAGCACATCCGCATGCACATGGGCGGGCAGATCCCCAACACCCCCATGCCAGAGCCCCCCTGTGACAGTGCCAAGGTGGATCCTGCTGTGCCTGAGAAGAACAGAGACACTGGCTGCCCAGAGGAGATGGTGGAGAGCATGGATGTGGAAGATGCCATGGAGTCTCAGGATGGCCCCAGGAGTTCTTCCAAAGCTCCTGCTCCATACAACGCACAACCAGAGTCACCCGCTGTCACAAACCAGATGAAGATTGTCACCTCCTCTCTGAATCTGCAGCGGCAGAGCAGCCTGAAGTCCAGTGACAACAGCTCAGCAGAGAGCGATGGTGTGACCAACGACTCGTCCTCGGTGGCCGGAGATGCTGACCACCAGAACGGCCGGAGCCCTGCTGCCTCCGGGGCCACATCGCTGCAGGCGCTGTCCCCGGCCAACAGCCAGCCCGAGAGCATCAGCTCAAAGCCTCCTGCCCTCAACAGCCAGGAGGATTCAGGCACGAGGGGGAAATTAGAGAATGCTCCTGCAGGAATGGAAGGGGCTGTGGGAGCTTTGGATTTAACCTACGGCGATATTGGTGGGAAGGGCATCAAAGAGGAGCCCAGGCTACACTTTGCAAATGGAGAATATGGTGAGTGATGGAATGCTGGCAGGATTTGGGGTGAGGCAGTAGGAAATCAGTCCTGAAAGAACCAACAGGAAACAAAACTTCCTCAGCTTTCCCCTCTTCGTCTGTTTGGATTAAGGCATGGGCCCTGCAAAGTTTTCCTGACTAAGCAGGTCCGAAATTCAAAGGCTTGAGTGCTATCATCTCCTTAAAATTAATGTAGACTGTGCCCTCGCTGTCTTTCATGGGCTCACTTGATATCTCCCTATACCTCTTTAAAGTATATTTAAGTATTTAAAAATACACCTTTTTTTTTTTTTTTTTTAGGGAAAACTGCTTATCCCAAGAGTGTAACATGGAACCCCTGAAATACCTTAGTTTAGTGGGATTTTCAGGCTCTTAAGCATTAAGGTTAAGGTTGATCTAAATTTGGCCTGAAAGACTTTCTAGCTCTTAAGCTCACCAGCAAATCCAGGGATGAACTGGTTTGTTTTGGGGTATCCTAGGAATTGTGGTGGGCTCTGCAGATGTGCTGTTCAGGCACGTGCAGCTTCAAAGGCTGAGCCTCGAGTCTCAGCCAGGCTTAAGCTTGGAAGCAGAATTAGGTTGGGATAAGGATGACCTTTGCTTGCTTTCCAGGTCGAAGCCGTATCCCAGCTGCTTTTGTCAGAGCCCTTCCAGCCCCGATAAAAATGGAGCTGCTCAGTGATCATCCCCTCAGCTCTGGCCACTTCACTGACCCTCCAGCTCCGTCCCCTGGGGTCACCCCTCTGCTGGCACCACGGCCCAGGTTCTGCCGTGCCTCCAAACAGCACATCTGCACTACCTGTGGGAAGAGCTTCCCCTGTGCCAGCGCCCTGCAGACCCACAGGCGCTCCCACACTGGGGAGAAACCCTTTGCCTGCTCCATCTGTGGGAGAGCCTTCACCACCAAGGGAAACCTGAAGGTGGGTCCTGTCTGCTGCCCTCTCCTTTCTCTGTGAAACCAACACTGGGGATGGAAAGATTCTTTCTAATATTTGTCTGTCCTTTCACCATTTGCCCCGTGAGGGTCTCAGCTCCCTCTCTTGCACAGAGGCTTTTCCCTCCCTGGGAGAAGCTCTTCAGTCCTCTTGCATAAACGCTGATGGGGAGAGAAAATCCTCTGCAGTGTGTGAGCAGTGCCTTGCTGGAAGCACCAGCAAAATGTGGCGTGGAAGGTTTCAGCTTAAATGAACCTCTCTGCCAAATTACTTGGTGGTTTTTTTGTGTTAGCATGGTCTGCAAAAAATTAGTATTTTTTGCATTAGCATGGTCTGCAAAAAAAATTTTTTTTTTTTGAAGTATGGCAAAAATTAGTATTTTGCAGTATGGCAAAATCAGTGTTTTTTGTATTAGCATGGTCTGCAAAAAATTAGTATTTTTTGCAGTAGGGTCTGTTTGCAACAGATAATTTGGCTTCTGTTTTGGGGGGAGAGAGAGTGGCTTTGCCAACACCACTTACTCCAAGTTTAAACACAGTCCTCCAAGCCCTCTAGCAGCCAGCTCCAGAGAGCCATGGTGATGTGGGGCAGGGGAATGACTCTGTCTTAATCATGCCAGGAAGGGAACTCTGACAAGAACCACGCAGCTTAAATATTTGCCTGAATGCAGATGGAGCAAGCCTGGCTTCTTTGGGCTGCTTGGCTGCGAGCAGAGCAGAATTTGGGTTACACCACCAGAGAGCTGCAGCGTTAACGATTCTCTTTGCTTTTCCCCCTCTCTCTGGAAGATCCATGGAAGAACCCACCTGTGGAGCAGCTCAGCCAGGCAGGGCAGGTGGCTGTCCATTAATAACCCCCTGGCCCTGCTGGGACCCCAGGAAGGTGTTGGAGATGTTCCCCAAGGATGTGCAGGAGCCCTCGGTGAGCGCCAACCGCGCCGCACGGGGCCGGCACGCGGCCGTGCTCAGCACCGGGCTGGCCATGGGGACCAACGGGATCTGGGGGATCCAGAGCGGGGTCCTGCCCCTGCCCATGGCCGGGGGCTCCCCCCTGAACCCCACTCCGCCCTCCAAGGGGGTCACAACCCCAGCTGGCACCACCTCTGACACGGAGAAGGCGGCCGGTGCTGCTGCAGACGCTGTGCCAAAACACCAGTTCCCTCCCCTCCTGGAGAACAAAATCACCTTTAGCTGAAGGCTGGAGAGGAGCTGACCTACAGAAAAAACAAATATATATAGATACAAACGTGTGTTTATAAGAGATTCCGCTTTGGCCTCCAATTTTCCTATTGCAAATGATTTCGTGGTTGTCTCCGTAAGAGTTGCCCAGAGTACAGTCATGATGTCACTTTGCAAATAGTAATTAATGAAGAATGGGATTTCCTTCTGTTTGGAAAGATGCGGGTCTTGCAAAGTAGTTCTCACGTGTGGCTTTAATGTGTACAGCCTTACAGAAGTTCCAAAGGTTAGCATGTTTACCTCTTTGTTTAGAGTGATAATGGGGGTTTTGAATAGAGTGGAAACAACCTACTGTTGATGGAAAAGCTTCTATTTACTGATGAGAAATGGAAACTGTTGATGAGGGTAAAGATCCTAGAATGTCTGCCACCCTCTTAGAATTGTTCTGTTTGGATTTTTGGCTCTGTTTGGTTTCTGAGTGTACTTTTGCTTAATAATGGCTATAAAAACTACAATTTAAAAAAATAAATTCCTTTGGTTTTTTGCCTCACAGAAGGCTTCTATGAGAAGCAAGTTGCTGTTTTTCTTTAGTCACTGATCCTAAGTAATTATTTTTTTGTGTTGACTGCTGCTTGTTTAATACTACTGCTAGGACAGTCCTTCAAGTGCAGTGCCAAAATTCCTGCTTCCACAGATGTGCAGTTTTTCCCAGATGTTTTATTTCAATACCAAGAGCCCCAAACAGGCATGGATGGCTATGCATACACTTTTGGTTTGGTTTGTTTCCTCTCAAAAGGAAAGCCTTGCCTTGGGAAGTCAGGTTGAAAAGCTCTGCAAGGAATCTCAGGTGACTGTTGCAATTTGCCTTGGGAACTGGTTTCCTTAGCAAAAGACTTTTTGTTTAGTTTTGTTTTGTTTTTTGTTTGGGCAATTTAGGAGATCAGTCTGTGTAAACCTTTATTTAAATATGAAGTATTCATGCTTAGGTTGAATGTTTTGTGGGTTTTTGGATGGCATTCCTGCTCTGGTCATTAAGGGGTTTTTTTGGTGGTCTCTGAGCTTGCATTCCACCAGAATGGTAATTAATGATCTGTGTCTGCTGTATGGAGGTTGCTGGGGTAGTAACCTGGATTCTAAGCTATGTACCTCGTTTATTTCCCTTTTGTGGTTGTAGTGTCTGTTTTTTCTGATGATGGCCACTGTAATGGCTGAGATTCAAGCAGATGCTTCCATGCACTTATGTGAAACCAAAACCTGATGTATTATTAGTGGGAGCACCTGGGGAGTTGCTGGACTGACCTTTCACTATTCCTGGAACGCCTGCTGGAACTGGATGTGTGATGGGACCTGAACCAGGCTGCAAAGGGAACATTTGCTGTGGAAGGACTGAAGGAGGGAAAGAAACCTGGCTGTTCACTGCAGGAAATCTTCAAACCCAGTCTCTGTTGTGGAAGGGCCTGAAAATGCAGATTTACCAAAAGTTTGTGTGCTGTTGTTGCACCTGATTCTTGCTTTATGATCTCTTTCATGCTGAGTTGTGCCTTTCCTGCTGCACTTGTGAGTGAGAACACCCCAGTGCCTGTTTCCACTGTAAAATGGAGATTGTTACACAAACCACACAAAAGGCATCCCAGTTGTCACGTTTCTACAATGTGTGACAACTTCAAATGTGTGTGACTTCTGAGAACTCTGATGTTTTGAGTATCTACTGCTGCGTTTCTGTTGACATTTTTGAGAATAAATTTTCGAGATGGCTTTTTCACACTTGATGCTTAACATTTTTCTGGCAAAAAAAAAAGCTTTTTGTCTCCTGAAGAGCGAGTTCAAGAAGGCAGTGAGCTGCTTCACTCCAGGGACCTGAAATCCAGGCAGAGTTAGGCTTTTGTTCATTACTTACAACAGCAGGAACTGTGGTGCTGCTTTCCTGGATGTTTTCTGTTAAAGCTGTGTTGATGTTGGGTTCTTTGTGAGTTTTCAAGTTCTTTGTACCCCAGTTATCCCCTCATGGTTTATTCCACACACCCCACCTGTCAGTCCTTGCAATCCCTGCCCCTAGAGCCTGTCTGTCATTCCGAGGCCTCTCCCTGATTCCAGAAGGTTCCAGGGAAGGCTCTGGCTGATTGGGCAGAGCTCAGGGGATCTCCTCCTGTCTCCCAGGATTTGTTAGCCTCCTTGTCCTTTATGTTGAGAGCCACTCCCTGCTCTCCCTGGATTGGTTCCTTCCCCAACTCCACCCCTCAATAAAAGCTGTTGTAAGGGGGAGCTCAGTGCTCTTTGAGGCTGACACCCTGAGAGTGAGGAGCCTCATGTGTGGGTGGCCAATAAAGCTCAGTTGTTGTCCCCTGCAAGAGTGCTCCTTTCCTTTCTTCACCATCACCCTCTGCATCTCAAGGGAGGCCAAGAACCCACAGGATCAGTGAGGTCCTTGTGAGGACTGAGCTGTACCTGACCGTGTTGCTGGGGCCAGCCAGGCCAGCAGGAGGAGAGCACTGAGACAATGAAACCATGGAGGAGTCTGAGATCCATTCCTCAGGAGACACAGCAGCTGGGCCAAAGGGTGGGAATGGCAGAAGGGGGTGATGAGCTGGGAGGAAGGCAGAGGGGTGATGGAGTGCAGGCAGTTGACACGTGGAAGAACTCTAAAACTCAGAGTTTTAAAGTAGGAGTGTAGTTTATTCAGTGCTGGGTGTGATGTGGGATAGTTCCCAAAGGCATGCACACCCCTCTCTCACCCATGGTTTATTTTAACCTCTAAAGAGTGGCCACTTCAGTGCCCTTTTTCCAAACTGCCCAACAAACCCTGGCACGGAGGCAGCTCAGCAAGTCCTGCCTGTAGCTTCACTGCCACAGAGGGGGACTTGGAGAGAGCTTTTCACCAAAGTGCCAATGTTCAGACAGCGATGGTGAGGGGTAGAAAGAGAGGACCCTGCTGCAATGCTGGAAATGTGGGTTTATTGTTTCATGATGGAATACAGCCAGGCACAGCTGTTCACATGGGGAAATCTTCCTGCAGCAGGGCCCCTTTCAAGGCCAGTGCCGTGGCTTTTATGTGGAGGTGTTGTCTTTTACAAGAGATAAGGTTTTCTCCAAAAAGGAGGATACAAAGGATGGTACAAAACAAACAGACAAGAGTTTACACCAGTGGGGCAAAGAGGGGTGGGGGAACATTTGGAAGCTGACCAATAGTTTGAGAAACTTCTTAGGAGTTTCTCGAAGAAGGGGAAAAACTTTAGGTAAAGGACAGGGGCTTCAGGGGGGGTGGGATCCTAACTGGACACACAAACCTTAGGGAAAAACCAAGAGGGAAATCCTAAACAGGGGTTACATGAAACAAACCATTATACAAACTTAACAATCATTACTAAACATAAAAAAGCTAAAAACACACTGCCACACTAAAGTATTACATATGCATCGAGTTTCACAATACATTTATGCATATTCATTCCTTGGCTCCCCCCCCTCTGCTGTGTATGCTGATCTCGAAGGTCCCAGGGATGAAGAGGGACAGTCTTCCTCCGAGATGAACTTCTGACCCCACTGCCTTGCTCATGCCCACTGATGCTCTGGTCATAGTTCACGCCATAAGGCCAGCTTTATCTGGCCCTGGGGATACAAGGTGCCTCCTTGTCTCAGTATCTCTGTTAATCCTGTATTCTTGTCTCCTGGTTTGGAAGATATTTCTTCCCTTATCAGGCATCCCTGCATTCCTTCTTCTTGTTCTCACACATAGTCCTGTCTCTTTCCTTCTAGGGGAATCTGAACACCTATTTTTCCAGTCAACACTTTCTAATTTCTATGATTAATAAATATCCTCTAGTTTCCAACCCTGTGTTTCACAGTGGCAGCCTGGGCATCCCTGGCAGCAGTGGCCAAAGGCTCCTGGAGCTGGGGCAGCCTCGGGGCTGTGACCATTCCCTGGGGAGCCTGGGCAGTGTTTGAGCCCCCTGGAGAGGAAGAAGCTTTTGCTAATCTCCAGCCCGGAGCTGCCCTGGGCCTTTTCCTCAGGCGCTGTCCCTGCTCCCCTGGGGACAAGGTGGGAGCTGGCCTTGGAAAGGAGCCACAGCCCCTGGGGAGCTCTGAGCTGCATCTCTTGGGCTCTGGCCTGAGCCAGCCAGTGGCTGCAGAGCTGTGGGGAAAGGTCCTGCCCCTGGCTCGGGGCTGGGGCCACAGGGAAAAAATCACCTTGCAGGGAGAAAACACAGGCAAAGGGCTTTGTGCTGCCAGGAGCAGGGTGAGATGGGATGTGGGCATGGAACTGTAGCCTGGGAGGGCAGTGGGGCCATGGCACAGGTTGGCCAAGAAGCTGCAGCTGCCCCTGAATCCCTGGAACTTTTTTTTTTTCTTCCATTTGTATGGAGATCATATGTTTCATACAGGTATTTCAATTAAACTTTTTGTATGGAGCAGTTCTGCGTCTGTGTACTTTTACCTTCACTGTTACTTGTGATGAGCTGAGGAACAAGGCTCTGTTACCATGTTAAGCCTTGTTAAAGGCTTGCAGCAGCTGAGCCAGAATTAGGAGATGGTCTGTGACCATTTTGAAAGAATTAAGCAATCCCTCACTTGAGCTCTATCTACTCCTCAATCCCCATGTTTGATGTTGGACTGGGGAAAGAGGACAATGCATCAGCACTAATGGCCTCCATAAAAGGGAATTTCCCTGTAATTGTGGGGTTTTTACCTCTGTAAACACTGAATATCGGTGTACTTGTCCTCAGGTATAACAAGGAAGGAATTCTGTAGCTGCTGCTGGTTTGCACGGTTGATGTGTTTACTCCCCATCACATTCATTTTCCTCCCCACTCACCCCTTCCTTCTGGGATTAAGGGATGAGGATTTCTGTGCCCTTTCGGGAAAGGGAATTCTGTGAGATCGGGGCAACTGTCGGTGAGATCCAGCTCCAGAATTCCCATGGGAATGGTACAGCAGTGGGATCCTCCTGTGGAGGTCCCATGGGAATTCCCATGTTCCCAAATGTTGCCCTCCCAAATCCCACATTTCCAAATCCCACATTCCCATGGCAATTCCACCCTCCCCACCTTTAGGCTTCAGTTCCCCTCGCCCGTATCTGACACATTCCGGAGCCATTCCAGGCGGGTGTGCCCCGGGGAATTTGTTCATTCCTCAGCCTCCATCTCCTCCTGTTCCCAGCGCCTCTTGCTGACCTGGGCAGCGCCGTCGGCCACCACGAATCCCCCGGATCCCGGCTGGAAGGAGAGGAATTCCCGCCCGGCCGAGCCGAGCCCATCGGATCCGCGGGCGCTGCCGTGGGCCAGGAGGGCACAGCCGGAAACCTCCTGCAGCGTGTGGAGCCCTGGGGAGGGATCGGAGCCACGGAGAGCCACGGGATTGTGTCCCAGCCCCACGGAGCCCCATTCCAGCCCCACGGAGCCCCGGAGTGTGATGGAGACCCCCAGAGGCTCATGGCAGCCCCTTGGATCCGCATGGATGCACATCCCAGCGGCCCAGATCCCCGGGCTGACGGGAACAGGGGATCCAGGGGCTGGGAGAGGAGGATACCCGGGAAAGGGGGTGCAGGGCGGTGTCGGTGCAGGATAAGGGGGTGCGGG
>VWYP01018605.1:90622-117675 GCA_013400435.1 Pycnonotus jocosus | reverse complement strand
TTTTTTTTTTTTTTTCAAGGGAGGTGGGAGGAGGTTGGCCAGAGCTCAAGACTCTGAGAATGCAACTGCCTGTACCTACAGTGAGCACTCAAAAGGAAGAATCAGGCATTTGCATAACACTTGCAAGAGTCCTAGAAATGCTTGCAAATAAATGCTGGGTTTGATGCAAAAAGAAAATACTCCATTAATTCACACGAAACCAAATGCTCATAAATTTGAGACTTTAGCCTCATTTAGAGAAATATGTTTTATCCTGCTGTTTATTACACTCACCACTTGCACTCTCTTGCTGTGCTGTCTCAAAGCTGGTGAAGTCCATGAAATAAAACCACATCCTCCAACATCACAGCTGTAGGGACCTGAATCACTGTGTGTCTCAACATGTTTATGTGGATCAGAGGCTCTCTTAAAACTGAAAACAAGGTGGAACAAATAACAGATATAATAGTACAGAGGAATAGCCTTGTGGTTAATGTTTAGGACTGGGAGGTAGAAACTTTTGGCTCTGACAATGGCAAGTGAAAGCAGAAGATGTGTAAATTGCTTCTCTGCCTCAGTGTTTCCACCTGTGGAAAGGGGTTAGTACTCTTTGATGTGCTCTTAATTTCTTTTTCCATTCCTTCTTTCTTCCCACACAGCCACACCATACCCAAATCCAGGTTATTTTTCCACAATTATCACTCTTTCTCTGTGTTCACATAGAGAAAATTCTTGTCTATTACCAATCATCCCCTTTGGTTTAGAAATTCCAGTTTTTTCCTTCTACCCACACACAATGTGAACTCAAAAGTGCTTAAATATTGATGCATTTTACCCCATTTCCAGCATCCAAAGCCCAGGCCTTTCATCTTCTCAGGAAAAGTTAAAATAATTTGCCTTAGTAAGTGCTTATATGTGCAACTTGGTTTGTCACATCACCCTGCCATGAGCCTCAGATTTTCTCACCTGCTGTCACAGAGGTGACAGTGGAATTAAGGTGTCAAAATTGGATGTGTGAGGAGGCACCTGTGCTCACCATCCCACAAAGGCTATAGGGAACACAGTTAACTAGAAAAATAATAGAGAGGAAAACATACTTTCTGTTCTTTGTCACCAGCTTCACCAGGATTTTGTCTTCTACACAAATAAAACAAACAAACAAACAAAAAAAACAACAAACCAAAACAAAACAAAACAAAAAACCCCAAAAAACCCACCAGTTTGAAATTAGCATGTTAAAATACACTTTATTATAAACTAAAATGCACAGAGAAAGAATGAGATCAAAGCAAAATGCAGATCCAATAAAGAGGGCAGTGAAACAATGGTCGATTTACAGTGTTCCAGGTTACTTCCAAAAAAATAGATGGTAAATCCTGTTCCACCCTCTAGGCCCTCAAAAAAGGATGATTATTGTTTGGCCCTTGGCACTTTTGGAGGGTTTTTGAAAGGTGGATGTTGTCTGGAGGCTTTCTGAGGGACAAGCACTGCCAGATCTGCTTTGAGTGTTTGAGGAATCACCGCTCTCACCAGGGCAGCAGGAGGAGCATCCCTTCCACAGTGGGATTTATTTCCTCGAGGCACAGCCGTGCTCAGGGCTTGCTCAGGTGCTGAGAGGTTGTTCTGGCTCTGGATTTGGGACAACCTCTGGCAGATGGGCAGGCAGGGCTGGGATGATTTAGCCTGAACAAACGCTGCTTTGTGAGCGTGGATCAGCAACGTGGGGAGCGCCGTGGGGAGAGGCTCTGTAAGGAATGCTTCAGTTTGGACAAAAGCTGGGTTTTACAGGGATTTGAAACCATGCCTGGTTTTATAATCAGTCCACTGCTTTACAGATGTGCAGAGAAAAGCAGTCATGTTGTCTTAAAAAAAAAAAAGGAAATACAATGCGTTGCAATATTCCGGAATCACTCCCTGCACAGGTATTTTTTCCTCATAGTTTGTCTCAGACCAGGAATTCTGTTTTGATTTTCTCCCTAACGTAAATAGCTTCATGTGGAAAACCTGTCTGGAATAACTTAATCTGCAAAACTGTGTCAGTGAATTTAACAGGCTCTTGGAACAGGAGTATCTGAGTTTACTCAGTTGTCTGCCATGCAAATATCTCCACGTAGGGAGCGATTTCAGAATATCTACAGCATTTGCATTCACATCATGGCTTACTTCAGAATAATTTCTTTTAGGTAAGCAAGCCCTTTAAAAGAGAATTTCAATATTTATCAGCCAGCTGTTATGCAATACAGCGGGGTAGGAATATGGGAATGTCATGTCTGCACTCTGCACCAACATGCAGACGTGTGTGCTGCCAGAATTGCTAAAGAAAGCTGAATCATGACCCAGGGACGTAACTGGCTTCAATATCTGAATGGATTTGGGTTGTGCCTGAGCAGCTGGGACCCTGGGATGCCTCAGCCAAGTTCACTTACTGGCATATGACACAGGCTCACATCAGCCTTGTTCCTACTCCAGCCACCTTGAGATTTTCCCTGCCTGTGCAAGCAGAACGTGAGGCAGAGTTATCAGGGGACAAGGACAGCCAGGCATGTTGTACAATTCACAGAGTTTTAATCACAGAGTACCCAGAAAAAAATAGTTCAGTTAGCCATGTGCTTTATTTAATGTATCAGATCTGTCTTAATGTGTGTTGCTTTAATAAAAAAAACCAAACAGCTTCATTAGTTAATAAAACAAAAATAAAAATCTCAATTTGGATTTATTTCCAATCTCTTTCCAAAAGCACCTTGAGTGTAATCTAATGAAATGCAGAGTGTCTAAGCATCAATGTGTTGGAGTTGTAGCTGGTGAAAAATCGTGTTTCCTCAAGAATGCAGCTTGAAAGCAGAATCTGCCCCGACTGAGCAAGTCTGCACAAAGCAATTTGTGTGTTTGTACAAGCTGGACGTTCCCAGGTCTGGCTGCATGGCTGGAACATTCCCGTTCCCCAGGCAGAGACCCACCCTCCTCTCTGCATTTCCTGCGTGTCCCACAGCACTGGCACAGCCTTCCTCCCCTCCATGCACTGGGATTCTTTCCCAGCAAGTCATCCCTGACCTCTGGGAATCTCTGGGCACCCGAGGGAGGTTGTGGTTAGGTCAGGGAAGGACTGGGCTGTCTCAGAGAGGATGGGTTTGTGTTGCCAGGTGAGCAGGAACCCCAGCTGGAATACACCTGAGCTTACACCCAGCCCAAGCAAATAAACAGAGGTGCAAGAGGAGAATTAACATCTGCACGGGAGCCACTGCAAAAAGAGAAAAGCCCCTTGCACTTTTTGGTTTGAAGGCACAAAGAGTGGAATTTCCATGCCTCAGAGGCACAGGCAGCTCGTGCTTTTCCAGCATTTGTAGCACGGTTGACCTGGGTCCATACATCAAATTTTCTTAGCTGATATAACAATGCTGTGTTGTTTATCTGACCTGCAGTTTATCTAACCTTGAGGAAAGTATGTTTTATTTTAAGGAGCTCTAACTTTCCATCTTTCCTCATGTGATCTCACAGCACCATTTCATTGGCTGAATGTTCCCGACCGTTCTGCCAAGCAAATATTTTTTTTCTGAATTTAAACCGGAACTATTTAGTGGCAACACAAATAACTTCTGAAAGATTTATTAATTAATAACTTATTAATAATTAAGCTGCCAGTTTAGTTAATGTAGCCATACAGCATTGAGACAGTTTCAAAATTCTTTTTCACTACAAATTTAGTTTAGGCTAAATGAAGAGGATTGTTTCTCAGTCAGTAAATATCCTAAATAGAATAATAACCTGTTCAAAAAACCAAGAGTTCCACATTTGAGATCTTCTGTCAATGCACCCACTTTCCATCACCAAAGCATCCACAAATCCTAAACATATTCCAAGCACCCAAAACCAGAACAAAAACCCTCCCTTTTTAGCTTGCAGGAAAGCACACCACCTAACACACAGTTGGGGTAGGGACTGTTCTGGCAAAGAAAATACTCACCAAACACACGAAGGCAAGAGAATTTCTGTGCTTCATGAACACAACAACCTCCCTGGAGCAAAACTCTGCTCTCATGCAGCTGACTTCTGTGCAAGTAGAAATATTTGTTAAATTATGCATGCACATTAAATGAAAATCTAAAAAATATAAGCAGAAATGAGAGCATATCCCCTTGCTGTTTTCTGAAGCTTGATTTTGTGCATGATGAAAATACTTGGTGCTGTTGACCATCCCTCCACAAGCAGGACATGCTACAACCTTTTGTTTTGTGGAGGGGTCTTAAGTGCTTCCATCTACACCTACAGCTGACCCTACACCTTCCTTTAAATACACCTAAACAACCTAAACCAACAAAAAAAAAAAAACAAAAAAAAAAAGACTTGGCTTTTTTTAACGAAGCAAAAAAAAAAAAAAAGGACTGTGCTTTTTTGTACGAAGCAGAAGAAGAGATCACACAGTTACATCTGTTATATTTTTAGAAATACACAAATGACGTCTTTAAAAAAATAAAAATCATATTAGCAGTGTTGCAAACACCCCAGGACATTTAACTCTGCAAATGTCCATGGCACAGGGTTGTGTCCAGACAGTTCTGGAGTATCTCCAGTGTTCAGAGTCTCTGGAGCGCCAGGATGATGGGGCAGTGAATAAATGGCAGCTGTACAACCCCAGAACCCACTCACTATTTATTTTTTTTAAATCTTTGCACTATTTATTTTTTAAAAAAAATTTTGCACTTTCTGTCTTTATATTTAAATTCACATAGTGGTTAACCACAAGCAATCAGCAAGCCACCAATCTTTGCATTTAAAAAGCTCTGTCCTCAGATCTCTCGAGCTCAGGATCTCTCTGATATTGTAGATTTTCTGATACACAATGCAAGTTTTAACAGAAGAAATAGAAAGCTCTGGCTGTTGACATGTGACAAGGGGAAAACCCCAAGTGGTTTTTATGCTTAGGTGTAAACAGAGCTAAAAAAACCACTTTCAGAAGAAAACTTCAGATATATGTAAAGGAATATTCTATAATCTCATGCAAGGAGCAGCCACAAGTGTCTCTCATCTATCTAGCAAAGGTGACAGCCATGCAGAAATCTCCCTTTGCAGAAAGGTGAAATCATAGCCTGCACCCAACCAAAGACTTCAGAATCAAGAGGATTAAATACAAACTCAAGAACGGGAGATAGGGAAAGAAAATATTGTTGATGATAAGAAAAATCAGGTGAACCAAACTAAATGATAAACTTTAGGATATCTTTAGGTGTCAGAAATGGATACATAAAATTCACCTACCAAAAAGGACTTGCCTAGCTCATGTCACCAAGCAAGTGCACAGTGAGTCCATTGCTGCTCTTCATCAGGACATTCTCTCAAGATGAACAAGAATATAAAACCTTGATCACAGCCCACATCCCCTCCAGTGCATGAATACAGGTGATTTCCTGGCACAGAGTTCTGAGATACAGATTCATGTACTTAGTGAAGGGTTAGAACCCTAAAATCTTTATTAAAAGACAGGAAATCCTGAAACCTCACCTTGCCTGCAATAGATCTTACACCTCTCTTGTAACTGATGCTCATTGCTTCTCATCTTTTCTAGCACAGACATGGAGAACAAATGGTTTCACTGTTCCTAAACATCATTGAGGACACACCATATTTATTCCTTTACTTCCACATCTGACTTTTTCCCCATTCCCATGTTTAGGCTATACAGCCAGAAGAATCCCTTCATCTGTCCTAACAGGCTTTATTTTCTAAAGTTATGATCCCAATGATGTGTGGGGTTTGTTCCTCTCAAGGACTAGAAATTTTACACTCTCAGGTGGCTGGAGTGAGTTGAGTTCTCCAAATAAAAAAATGATAATGCATCTGTCAGCTAATTTCCAGAGGGGAACACGAACACATTTATGCTGCCTTGCACCCACTGATGGGATTTTGCCATTAACAGCTACCCCAAAAAAGCAACTTCAGCCCATAAATTGAAGAGACACATATCTTGGGGCTTCACCAAGAGGATTCCAATCAAATGTGAACTCTGTTGACACACGAAACAAAGCCAAACCGATCGCTTCAAAGCCAGCACTGAACGATCTGTTCCAGGAGCACAATTTGGCTTATTACCCTTTCAGCTTCTCATCTGGAGAGGCTCTGCTCCCAGCCCTCCCCAGGTGTGGGGCTGAAAGGCACGCACAGCCAGGGCAGCCCATAGTTTAGCTCTTACTCAAACAATCGAGGCATCTGCTATGAAAGGCTGTCGATGGAATGTGGCTCCAATACAGCCACGGGCAGGACATCACCTTTGAAGCCACGACAATAATTTTAAGCACAAGAGGCAGCTTGCAATACAGAGGATGCATTAAAAATGCTCTTTCTCACCACAGAGCTGAGGAAAAAACTGGGGCAGCAGTGGGTGTGTTTCCCTGGGTTTGGAAGGATCAGGTGGATAGAGGGAAGAGTGAGCTCACCAGGAAGTATTATTAACCCTGATCCTGGCTGGTAGAAATAAATCAAAAATCTGCTTGAATGGTTTGTGTGCTGTCACCCAGAAGCAGAATCATGAGGAAACCCAACCCTGTCCAGCTCTCAGTTACTCGGAGTTGAGAGCTGCCCATTGATGATAGGAACTATCCTGCTTAAACCTGGTGACCATAAATAGAAATGGTTTTGCAACTGTTTTAAAATATCTGAAGATCTCTCACAAGTTCTATGCACATAGAGCACTAAGTGAATTTTATAAGAAACATTTATATGTGAAATACTTTTTGAGATAGTATGTTTTAATTTTTTTTTATGAACTACATTTCCAGTGACAATAAACAACTTTCTTTTTTTTTTTCTTTTTTGTAACAGTTTCTTCCTCCTTATCAGAGGCACGTTCATAAAACCACATTGGGTTAGTGAAGGTAACATAAACCAAAATAGAAGCATGGAGAAGACAACATGGTTTTGGCAGAAAATCAACTGACAGGAACATAGAATTAAGTGTTTTTAAAACCCGGACAGACACCAGTAAATACTGCAATAACATTTAATTAACTCACTCCAACACAGAGACAATTACATCAACTACAAAAATGCAGAATATTTTGCAGTATCCACAACACAAACCAGGTCCTGAATTCTCACCTACCATCTCCTAATTGAAAAGTCTGTCCAGACTAATTGAGTGAATGCTCCTCATTCTTCTGAGCGGGGATGTGTCTGTTCATGAATTTCTGTTGGTTTATTTCTCTGTATATTTTGACCTTGTCCCCTCCCTTCACTTCTCCCTGCTCCTACTCAAGGTTTTTGAGGGCAGTGCACAGAATTCCAACAGAAATGGGAAGGCTGCACAGGGATTAAACTGAATTAAGTGTCAGGATGCAGCACCCCACAAGTCAGAGTTTATGTGACAAGGGGGGACTAAACTTTAATTAACCTCTGCCTCAAAACCCCCACACCTGAGAGTGAGAATGGGCTGCATATTGCATTTTCTGCAGTGTGAAACAGGGTGCTGGTGGAACCCTGGGCACAGAGAATTTCAGGCTTTCTGTGCTGACAGGCACTGACCCCCAAGCAAACACTGCATTGACTTGAGGCCGTGGAAGAGGCTCCCAAAATTGAGTGACAGCACTGGGATTGTGGGTGTGGAGTTTGAATAGAAGTGTGTGATATCACAGGGTGGAAAACTCAGAGTTTAAGGGTTTAGAATACAGTAATAGATACATGCAAAGCAAGATGGAGGTTTTAGGGTGTAGACCAAGTCCTTCTTTTTCACCTTCTTCTTCATGGGTCTGGGTGGTATTTTGTAATTGGGTAGAAAAATCCGCATTGCGGGCCACAGGTAGTTGGTTATTGGGTTAAAAGTAAAATAATTTAGGTGTCATTTCATAATTGGACAATTTGTGCTTAAAAGGCCTTGGAAAGAGTTAAAGACAGAGCCATTTTTTCACTTTGTTAGCTAGAACTCACAACTCATGAGACTGTAACATAGATAAGAATTAATAAGCATCTGAGCCCGAACATGAAATACAGTCTAGAGCATTTAATCCTGGCTCTAACAGAAAAGAAGATAAAAAAGGCAATAGGGTGCCACTCAGCAGCACACTGCCAGCAGTCCAAATTCAAAGTGCTCCCCTCAGTTCCTGACAATCTGACCCTCAGCATCTCTGCTAGGCTGGCACAACTTCCTAAGGCTACACATTGAATTTGGGGCAAGGAGCTGCTTTCAACCAAATCAAACACCAGGGACAGGAGACTGGAAATGGACAAAACTCCTTAGCATGATAACAGCTGATTAAAATGTAAATATCATTCAGGTTGTTTAAAGGAAAATACATACATTTATAAACCCTATTTTATTTAGGATTGCCTGGTTCTGGTCATTCTAATCTTAGCAAAGAGGATTAAACGAGGCTGCTGAGCATTCTGTGTGCAGAGCAGAGCATTCCCACAAGGAGTTAATGCAGTGCTGCATTTTAAATTCACACTCCAGTTTATTTCACAACAGCTCCCTGAGGCAGACAAGCCCTTATTTCCTCGGAAGGGCTTGAAACAGGATCTGAGAAATCCAAGGTGCTGTGTCTATGGAAACACAGAGGCACGTAAAGGTGAGTAAACTAAAATATTGAGCTTTACAGATGGAAAACCACTTCACCTCTTCATCAGAGCAACCATACGGGGCTTAAACCCATTTTAATTCCTTGGCACCAAAACTCTGAGTGTTTCAACAGAACTTTCTTAAATATTCTGTATGTGTGAACAGGAGAGGAGCGAAGTTTTTGGGGGCTGCAGCCTGAGTCAGAAGATTCACCTGTGGGGAAACTGAACCTGACACAGTGAGAGGTACTACAAGTGTCAGGGGAAAGTGAATGGGTGATTTTTCAGAGAGAATTATATTCATTACTGTGGTGTGAGTTTGTTATCTTCTTTTCTGTTAGAGCCAGGATTAATTGCAGAGAGGTGGATTTCGTGTTCGGACTCAGATGTTTATTAATTCTTATCTATGTTACAGTCTCACAGGTTGTGAGTTCCAGCTAACAAAGTGAAAAAATGGCTCTGTCTCTATCTCTTTCCAAGGTCTTTTAAGCACAAATTGTCCAATTATGAAATGACACCTAAACTATTTTTACTTTTAGCCCAATAACCAACCACCCGTGGTCCGCAATGTGGATTTTTCTACCCAATTACAAGAAACCACTTAAACCCATGGAGAAGAAGGTGATAAAGAAGGACTCAGCCTATGCCCTGAATCCTCCATCTTGCTTTATATATATTGCTATATTCTAAACCCTTAAACTCTGAGTTTTCCACCCTGTGATATTACACACTTCTATTCAAACTACCCACTCATAATCCCAGTGCTGTCACTCAATTTTGGAATCCTTCTCCATGGCCTCAGGTCAATGCAGTGTTTTCCTGGGGGTCAGTGCCTGTCAGCACAGAAAGTCTGAAATTCTCAGTGCCCAGGGTTCCAGCCTCGTGGGAACATATTTGCAGGGAAAGGTGAGCAGTTTTCCCTGCCCTGGAAGTTCTCCTCTCTCACAGAGTGCCCTACCCCAGCTCCCGGGGCTGCTGGAGCCTGCCCACTAAGTTGGGAAACATTCCTCTAATTAATAAAATTCACTGCATAGTTGGAACTTGAAAAAACATGTATAGAAAGGATTTTGCAGAATGTTGTGGACTCAGGGATTCCGTCAGCCCGAACTGCCCACTTACAAATGCAAAAAAAAAAGTGGAATATTAAATCAGTTAGCTGGGGATTAAGCATGTTTTTCAAGCAAAGACTGTGCTTAGTGACAGGGGCAGCAAAGCAGAATTCTGAGGGCTTTGAAGCTTTTCTGAACCTTCTTCATTTTTTAAAATAAACAGACCAATCCTGGCAGTGTGTGAGGGAAGACCGGTGTGCATCAAAGGGCATCAGTATCCAAAATAACTACTGCAAGAAATGTGATTCCTGTAAGATATCAGACACGGCAGCAATGAGGTTTATTTGTAACAATAATTTGTAATCAAACTATGCAGACAATCCAAAAGTTATCATAAATAATGATCTGCATTACATGCTTAGGCTTATAGCTTTAAAAAGATGACAATGAGGTACTACATGTGCAATCCACTTGTAAATAAAGACTTTTATTTAAAGGTTCTCACAGACTGATTTAACAGCAGAACTATCTCTCTCTATAAACAGAATTTGTATGTCATTCCTTATTTCATTTAAGGAAAAATTAATGAAAAGAGGTATCAGAGCATTATGTGAATTGAGATATTCTAAATTCAGGCTCAAAAGGATATTTTAGACATCCCATCTGAAGTGTTAAGAGGAAACTGGAACTGATTTTAGACCCAGTAAGGCAAAGTATAGTAAAGCAAAGCATGGACTGTAGGCACCATCAGAAAACAGAGGTGACTTTGCTCCATCACTGCAGTGTATTTACTTCAATAAATACTGATAATAAATACTCCAACATCACACTGATTCTAATTCTAGTATCACATACATGAGAAATAAAATATCTGTGTAAAGCATCACCCTTTGGCCTGACACTGCCTGCATAGAAATATTTTCATCCTCTTTAGAGTTTGTTCTTAACCTCAAAAAGACAGCTGATTTCATTAATATTATCACAAACTTGGATATGAAAACAATCATAGAAAATAGAGAATGGGGTTTAAGGATGATAAGCTATGAATCTTTGAAAGATATAGAGAGACATAAGGAAAAATTGATGAAAGACTTCTGAAAAACGAATTTTTGTATTGATTAGTAGTTCACTGTTTCAAAACCAGCATCATATTTGTCCATATGAGGTTTGCAAAATTGTTTAGTTTCACAGTTTTTCCTCAACTCAATTCAGTTGTTTCTTCTTTGCCATTATTTTTTCATCTATATCACTTAAATGAAAGAGCAAAACTCATAAAACACAAAAAAATTCTTGTAGACCAGATAAAGAATTTTCCTGCACTATGTTTTTTTTCTGTAGGAACCATCTTGCCCAAGAGTAGGGATGGCAAGGAAATGTCATCACACTCATGGGTGCAATGCCAATGCTCAGTGGCCATAAATAAGAGCTGAGGTTCTGAGCAGAGGAGGGATAGAAGGTGCTACCCCAAAATGTCAAATCAATATGAATGATCAGCAGTGAACACCCTCAAGATGTAGAAAAAAAGTCACCTAGGCATCAGTGTTTATGTTAGCATTGTTAATAAAAATATAGCAACTGCTCTTGTCTTGGTTTACTTGGTACAGAAATAGCACAGAATGGATGAAGGATTTTATTTAATACAGGACATGTAAAAGTGGTCAAGGCACAAACCATTTTTAGTTGAAACTAATCCTGGCAGTGTTTGAACACCAAACTTACATGAACAGCTTGGTGCAAATGTCTGATTTCTCTTTGGGCAAAGAAAAAATCCCAAACATCTCCCAGCTAACCAAGGAAACGTCAGATTCTGTTCCCATTTTTCAGACCAACAATAAACACTCTAGAGCTGGCTACAAACTACAAGTTTAACATTGAACTGGGTGTATTAGAGTTTTTCACACATGCTCTTAAAACGCAGGAGAAGTTGCATCTTTGTCAAAAAAAGATCATTTTAATCCCAGGAAAGAGAAAGAAAACTTGAATCCAAGGTCAGAAACGCAAATATCACAGAGTGGGTCAGGTTGGGAAGGATCACAGTGGGGTCATCTCTGTCACCTCCCTGCTCCAGCAGGGCCATCCCAGAGCACAGAGCACAGAGCACAGGGTTGTGTCCAGGTGGCTCTGGAATATCCCAGGGAGGGAGCTCCACACCCTCTCTGGATGATCTGTTCCAGGGGTTCTCATTTTTTGTCTTTGCTCCTGTGATAATCTCGTGTTACAGAGACAGTGGGACACTTTGTTCAGGGGTAGGACTGAGCAAAACCTCCCCACTGTGAGCCAAATCCAAAGAATGCTGAAGTTGGGAAAGGAAAAAAAAAAAATGCCAACATCAAGTGTTTCACATCACAGTTCTGCCAACAAACTCCTCCTGAGTGTGCCAACCTCATACCCTGTGAGTAGCCTTAGCAGAGAGGCTGCTAATTGCTATCTGCTGATAATGCACCAAATAAAACTTGCAAAGCTCAGTGGCAAACAGATCTCCCACTGTCCCACAAATGCAGCAACACCTGAGAGCTTTGCACCCTAAAAAGCACAACTTTCTGCATAAAGGCACTCCATAGACTCAGCAGGAAAATTTTGTCAAAATCAGTATTTTCTTAAGTATACACTGTGACACTCTTGGGCTTAGGTCACAGAGATGTTGTTAATGTTGGTCCAATTCTACTTTTTTCACCTTTAATTAAAACTCATTCACCTTTAATTAAAATGTCTACACCTGTAATTACACTTGATTACAGTGTTAAGAATAAAGAGCAGGATACACAAGAGCCAAACCAGCTATATTAAAAAGTCTGGTGTATTATTGCTATTACATCCACAGAGTCTGCCTGTAATTTTCTGCAGAATCAGATTTTTTTTTGTTATTTTCTTTTTGACTACATCTAACACTATTTAAAAACTGGGAAATACAATAGCCATCATGATAACAGCAGTGTATTAAGGAAAACACCATAGAAACAATAAAAGTTTCCCTTTTTCTGTAAAGATGCATACAAATCCTGATTTAAACTTGAAATTCTTAGCTCTGAAAGGGCCATTAAAAACAATTTGTTAAAATCTGCATCTGATCTTAGAAAAGAAAACCTCAGGAGAATTTCTCATGACATCACCTCTTCTCTCTCTTTCCCTATTAGTAATAGTTGTCAATACAAACAAAAATCTAGGAATGAAGGAAAAAAAAAAACAACAAAAAACAGGTATAAGGCCTTGTTGAAGGGCTTCATGCAGCTGGGGCTTACCAAAGCTCAGGTAAATTGAAAATCAGTTATTTTCCAGTAGAATGAAGTCAGAATTACCTTCTAGTCTCGGAATATTCTCCCAGAGAAAGTGTGTGAAAGGTGAGGTAGGAATGACTGGATCTTCCCAGCTGTAGCTGCTCCTTCCAGTGTTCCCCAGTGTGATGGGGAAATCTCCTCCATGCACTCCCCTACAAAGCAGCATTCCTTCCATTCAGCAGCATCAATCCTGTGTTCTTAAATTTGCTTCCTGGGGCCATTGCCTGAAAGTTTTAGTTATATCACATTTCTGTGAGTTTCCCTTGTAAAAATAGCAGTCAAGATTACAGTTTCCTCAATGACATGAACATTTTTTGGTTAAATTTTTTTATTTTCTATTTTTTATATTTTTTTTAATTACTGGATACCTTATTTTAAGTATCTAAGGCCATATTTTGCAAACATTTACACCTTGCCAGAAGCCACAAGTTGTAACATTTTCATTACAACCACATGGTGAGAGTCCTGTGATCACCATCCCAAACATCTTGCTGAGGGTTCCTTTCTTATAACTCAACTCCATGGCAGAGCTGTAAAACCTCTTTCCACACAGAAAGCCAAAGCAATCATCACCAGGAGTGCAATTCCAGTCACTGAACAGGGCTGGTTCCATTTTCCTGTTCTTCTCAGGATGCAGCTCTGGAATTGGCACAGCTGCCAAATTGATGGGAAATTTGATGGAAAGAAAATAAAGAAGGGGGGATTTGCAGCTGAAAGCTGGGGTTTGGTGGGGAATGATACAGAGAGAAATCAGTTTTCTGCCCAACTGGATGCATGTTTGTATAGAGGAAGCCACAGGAATGCAAACCAATGAGAAATAGTTCCACTGGTTTCTTTTTTGTTACTCTGAACAGATACAACAGCAGCAAACTTCATTAAAAATATTCTCCTGGCCCATTCTCCGTGGTTTTCCGCCTCCCTCCTCTTCCCTGTGCTCCAAAGATCTGCCAGATCAGCTGCTCTGAGAAACCACTCCCTGACTTGCTCTATTCCCAGCACTCTGGATTAATTTTTTTGGGCTCCAGGAGCCTCTGAGCAGATCAGCTGACGGATCTCAGGCAGATTTTGGGAGGAGGATGGCAACAGCAGCTGGGAGGAGGATCTTCACTTTCTCATCCAGATCTGGAAGACAAACTCTGCCCTGTAGCCTCGAGCACCGCTGTAAAAAGCCTGACTGTGTCTTCCCTGATGCTCGTGCTGATCCCACCGATTAAAAACCGTGGGTGCTGACAGAATTTCAGGCTGAAAAATCCCAGTGGGAAAGTGGGAAAAGGTGCAGGGATCGCTGTGCCAGCTCCATGGTGTGGAACAGGCACCATCCACACCACTGCCTTTGTACTCCCTGTACTTCCAGCCACTAAAAATACCTCTCTGGAAGGGTTCCCCACCAGAAAGTGAAATACTGCAAAGCTTCCCAGAGGAATGATGGGCTGGTGTTCCCAGTGGGACTCTCCTCCTGTTGGAACAGTTCAATCCAAACTTCTACAATCAACCTTTTCCCTGAAACAGGAAACCCTGACATCCCTAAAGACAGAGGGGAAAAGCAGGAAGAGTGGTGTTTATGCTTTAAATTAAATAATCCGTGGTCAGGTAACTTTATTAAAGTTATTCCAGCCATGGTATTAATACCACTGGAACAAAATATCTCAAGTTGTAATTATTCTAATTGACCAACGCCAGGTTCCACAATATCCCAATGACCTGAGGCAAAAACCACCAGAGGGAAAACTGTGGGAGAGGCTTTGAAATCCTCCTGTCCATAATGGCACAGCCTCCCCTTGTCTGTACACGCCAGCTGAACACCCACGTGCCACTTCCTTCTCCCTGCATCCCACCTGAACCTCTCACATCCCCTTCCTGGCTTTTATATTTCATTTGAACCTCCCACATTGCCCTTTCCTTGTCTCCACATCCCACCTGAACCTCTCAAATCTCCCTTTTTGGTCTCCACATCCCACCTGAACCTCTCAAATCCCATTTCCTGATCTCCACATCCCACCTGAACCTCTCAAATCCCCTTTTTTGGTCTCCACATCCCACCTGAACCTCTCAAATCCCCTTTTTTGGTCTCCACATCCCACCGGAATCTCTCATATCTCCTTTCCTTGGCTCCACATCCCACCTGAATCTCTCACATCCCCTTTCCTGGTCTCTACATTCCACATGAACCTCCCACACTGCCCTTTCCTTGTCTCCACATCCCACCTGAACCTCTCAAATCCCCTTTTTTGGTCTCCACATCCCACCTGAACCTCTCAGATCCCCTTTCCTGGTCTCTACATTCCACATGAACATCCCACATTGCCCTTTCCTTATGTCCACATCCCATCTGAACCTCTCAAATCCCGTTTCCTGGTCTCCACATCCCATCTGAACCCCCACATTGCCCTTTCCTTGTGTCCATATCCCACCTGAACCTCTCCCAACTCTCCCCCCTTCTCTCCACACCCCACCCACCCATTTAATCCTTCTGTTATTTCAGGCTCATCCCCGCTATTTTCAGTATCCTTCACCCCAAACACTGGCACCTTTAAAGGCAATGGAGGGCTGGAAGGATTCTGGAAGGATTCTGGAAGGATTTGCAGCCAAGCACAGACCACACACACGGATTTGCTGCTTCCAGACTGATAAGTGTCCTGTGCAAGCAGAATTTGGGATTTCTTTCAAGCATTAATTGATAACAGCGAGTTCTTGCTCTACTTGAATTACTCCTTAAACCACCCTTCATTTTGATAAAACGCTTACAACTTAATTTCTAGACACCTTTCCAAGCAGACAGGCTCAGAAACAGCAGCTCTACTGTGAGAAGACAAAGTAAATTAAGAAGGAAATGTGTGTTTTGTGTAATTAGAATGACAGCTATCCCCTTTACTACCTACAAATGCTCTCAGGGGTGAGTGCATGACTTTAAAACAACAGCAGTAAACAGAGCACTCTTTTCCAAGCTGGGAACACCTCATATCTCTATTCAGCCCACTTCTTAAATAACCACACAACTATATCATGCCTGGAGGAAAACTTAGTGCGTGTTGGGATTTGCATGTATTTCATGGGAAAAAAAGTAGTGAAAAAGGGAGGAGAGTGAATGAGAAATAGGTGCATTTGCCTTCAGGACAAAGTTTCCAATTTTTCTCTTTGGTTATGCAATATAAGATCATCTTTTTTTTTTTTTTTTTTTCCCCTTTTTTTCCCCCTCATCTTTAAAAATGGTGCTTTGTCACTGATTCCAGTCTCTTCAGCAGAAAACTGTTTGCATCAGCATGGACTTCACAGGAGGGCAATAAAGCAGCTGCTCTTTACTTTTAAAGACACACACATCCCCAAAAAGAACCCACTCCTGCCCAAACACCCCCAACCTACGCACCCATATTTGCAGTCCAGCAACCCTGAACTTTACTCTGTAACAAGGGCACAAATGCCATCTGTGTGTCACTCAGACAAGGGTATTTATTCCTTTGAAAGCTCTGATTAGGGTCAGGTGTGGAGAGAAGGGAAAAGGAGCAGGAGCATGCAGTCTATTTTTAATTATTTTTTTATCTTCCAGCCAGTATAACAGACTGAGAGCCATTCTTTGGTATCTCCCTTGGCAGAGAAAGGATCTAGGGTTAGTACTTCCCCATCCTTTCCTGTAATGAGCTGATTTGATTTATTAAAAAGGTTTTTCTTGATTGTAAAGCCCCCCTTTACTCCAGTGTCACCCCTTTGCCAACTCTGCTGTGCCTGGCTTGTGTGCAGGCATCACAGAGGTTTATTCTGTGTGTGAGAAAGGACAAATCACCCCGGAGAAAACCCTGCTCACAACCTCGCTTCCACAAATTCCCAAAAGCCACCAAACGTGGGCCTCCTTCATTCCCTTATCACTGGGCATCTCCCTGCTTGCTTTCTGCATGTTGCTGCACATCACATCACAGCCAGCGTGTGAATCCAACCCTCTGAGCTTTCATTTATGGGGAATTTGCACACTGAGCACACAGCAGCGCTTTTCCCTGTGCAGGTAACAGATTTCTGTGCAGTAATTCACTAATTAGTGACCAGCCCTGCAGCCAAGCACAGCCTGCCAGCAGTGCAGCACAGCTTGTATACTCTCATCTATTTTTTAGCCCTAGTTCCAATGTGCCTCGTTGCCCCCAGGCCCCTCTTTCCCCCTGGTTTTGAATCCCTTTCTTGATGCTGAGAATGTTGGGGCTGTTCAGCCTGGGGAGGAGAAGGTTGTGAAGACCTCAGAGCAGCTTCCAGTGCCTGAAGGGGATACAGGGAAGCCAGAGAGGGACAATTCATCAGGAACTGGAGAGACAGGACAAGGGGAATGGGTACAAACTGAAAGAGAGTAGGTTTAGTTTAGATATTAGGAAGGGATTGTTTCCTATGACAGTGGGCAGGCCCTGGCACAGGGTGCCCAGAGCAGCTGTGGCTGCCCCTGGATCCCTGGCAGTGCCCAAGGCCAGGTTGAACATTGGGGTTTGGAGCAGCCTGGGACAGTGGAAGGTGTCCCTGCCCATGGCAGGGGGTGGCACTGGATGATTTTTAAGGTCCCTTCCAGCCCAAGCCATTCTATGATAACCAGCAACAGGACAAGAAGCCTCAGGATGTGCCAGGGGAGGGTCAGGTTGGACATCAGGAAGAATTCCTTCACAGAAAGGGTGGTCAAGCACAGAAGAGCTCTCCATGAAGGCTTGGAGTGCCCATCCCTGGAGGTGTCCAGGGAAGGCCTGGAGGTGGCACTCAGAGCTCTGGGCTGGGGACAAGGTGGGGATCAGTCACAGCTTGGACTTGACCTCAGAGGTCTTTTCCAGCCTAAAAGGATTCTGAGATTTTACATTCACTAAACATGAAAGACACAAGTCCTGGAGATCCCAGGTTCCCCAGAGCTCTGTGCAAAGCTGTGCTGGGAGAGGCTGGGATGAGCACGTGGCTGGAGGGGAAGGCTGGCAGAGCTGGCTGCTCTCATTAACAGCACCCTGCACATCAATCCCCACGCCACAACTCTGCCAAACGAGCCAGAGCTTGTGCTCCTCCTGCCTTGAGCTTCCACCACACATCACGGCAGGAAGCAAAGGCTCAGGCGGGCAGCAGAAGGGTGGGAATCTGTACAAAATCAGCATCACTTGTTTCTCCTAATTTTATCTTCTCATTCTGCCATTACTACTTTTTTAACTTTTTTTTTTCTATTTTTTTTTTTTTTGCTACACTTCTGGGACGCCTAAAAAGCTTTCTAGAATCAAAACCTGCAAGTAAACAGAAAAAACCACAAGCACGCACTCAAGTGACAGCCAAGGTATTAGGGCTGAAAAACTTGGCTTTAAGTGAAATAAACCTCCACATCCAGTAGTTTTTCTTGCTTTTCATATCAGCTGCTCTACAGACATTGCACCCAATAATCAGCTTTTTAGAAGTGTCAGCACCTAACCAGGCACCTTAACTGGCCAACACAGCTCCTGGACAAAGCAGGAATAACAAGGGCATTACACCCCAAATGTTGATGGAATTCTTACTCTGGGAGTGACACTGAAATCTCCAGGACACGTTCTGCTCAGATATTGGGAATTTGGCAACAGTGAGCTTGGACTCTTTGGATGAGTGATCCAGTGTTTCAGCAATCAGCAGCAGTGCAGGAGAGCTGGAAATGGACATTTTTTAAGGGTTTGTAGTGACAGGACAAGGGGGAATGGCTCTAAAATGAAAGAAAGTAGGGTTAGGTTTGGTATTAAGAAGAAATTCTTCTCTGTGAGGGACTGGAACAGGTTCCTAGAGAAGCTGTGGCTGCCCTGGATCCCTGGCAGTGCCCAAGGCCAAGTTGCCATTGGGGCTCTGAGCGACCTGGGACAGTGGAAGGTGTTTCTGCCCAGGGCAGGGGTGGCACTGGATGATTTTTAAGGTCCCTTCCAAACAGAGCCATTCTGTGATTTAAGATTCTACTGCAGAATCCTGTCTGAACTGAGATGGCAGCAGTACAGACACAGAACAGCCCTGCAGCACCCAGAAGGGAAAATAAATCCAGATGAGCTTTCTCAAAGCATCTTAGGGCAAGAAACATCCTTTCCAACCCTGGCTGCACTGATTCTTTCACAGCTTCCTGCCATGAACAGTGCAAAATCAACACTCAAGACAATCAAGTTGATCAGAAACATGACAGAAGTTGGGGGTTTTTTTGGTTGTTTTTTTTTTTTTTTCTTTCATCCTGCTGCCACCATGAGACTTTGGGTTTGCTGTAGGGCAAAAGCCCCTATGTGGAAACAAACCTTGGTGAGTGATCTCAGAGATTCAAGTCACCTGGCTGCACATCTGCCTCCAAAACTGCTTCTCAAGCAGAGCTTTGCTGTGCATCGTGGTGTGGATGAGCAAATCCTCCTCCCATGTTCATCTCCTTTCACAGATGAGGCCAACCATGAGAGGGCCAAGAATACAAGGGTTAAAGAGGTTCCAACAGGTACACCCAAATCAATCATAAATGTCAGGCCAGCAGGAATCAGGAGTGACAAAATCATTACTGTTAACAGCAGCAAGGAAATCCCATCACTGGCCAAGAATTCACAAAGGTGTTTACCTCATGCATTTGCATGGGGTACCTAGAGTTTGGCCATGACTGTCACCTGGATGTGTGGTATTTATTCCTTTCCTGGCTTTCCAGATGAGAAATTGTGACACCTTTGTGTATGCAGAACAAATCACTGACAAACTGGCAGGGAATCCAGTTCTTTAAATAAATCCAACTGTTACCTGGATCTTAACTTCAGACAATCTCTAGAACAATGAAAGAGTACAGAAGTGTGGCTGGTTAGACTGGCAGGAGACTGGCTGGTGGGTTTCTGCAAAAATATTCACTTTTCACAATGATTGAGCTAAAAAAAAAGTTTTAGAAAGTTTAGTAACACTTGATACAGTCGATTCTCCTGAGAGAACTCAGCACAGAAACCATGAAAGATTGAATCTCTTCTGCTTACTGTTATTACCAGGAACAAGCTACAGAATAAATATTTTAGAATGCTACCCCATGTTTCTATAATTTGGGATGTACAAAGTTCCATGGGATGAGGGTTAATCTTACTGCTTTTGGGGCAAATCTGAGAGATTTGAAGGAAAAATAAAGTTTGATATCTTAATTAAGGAACAGTGAAGAATAAAACACTGGCAGAGAAAGGGTTCTGTACCTCCATGCTCCTTTACTTCAGAGCCCAGTGTGCCACAGACAGCATTCAATTAAATAATAGTCTTAGCAATAAACAATGACAATACACAGAACACCACACAACATCACTCCTTTGGCTCAAAATAATTCCAGTTTGTGACTGAACAGTTGTTATGCAAAAACCTCCAACACCTGGCTGAAAACAATAAAGCCTTCACATCCTACAGCTGAAAAGGCAGGGAACAAATCGGCAGAGGAAAATTTAGATTGCACATCCCTTATGGAGTGGTTTTATTTCTTGTGCAGATTGAAAACAGCATCAGTATAACTTTGGTATTCACCTGGAAAAGGCTTAGTTGGGAGAGCAGTCGCTGCTTGTCCAAGGGAAGCTCTGAAAAGGCAGCAATTCCCAACATCTCCAAACAAAACAATTTGAAACAAAAAAGCAAACAGAGTAATTTGTTCTGGAATTTTTTTTTTTCATGGTGCAGCACACCCAAGATACAGTTGTTTTCTCATAGAGGGATGTTAATAACAGGAGTAGTAATAAAACCAGGCTGGGAGATGATGAGGCACCACAGCAAGGATTGTGGAGGAAGTCACAATCCTGTCTCAAAGGAGTGCTCTGGGAAGATCAGCTTTTAGAGATCTTCTGGCATAACCAAAGCCTTTCCAGTGGTTATATCTTCCTCTCCTGAACATTATTTAAGGTAATTTTTACAGCAAGACTCATCACCCACTGGAACAACCTTTCCCGAGTTGTGTTATTGGAGGTTTAAAAGATGCAATTAGACAGGATGCTGGATAATGGTGGTTTTATGATTCTATCACCTCACCTATGCTCCCTTTCCCCCAAAAAAAGACTAGACCAGATCAGGACCAGATCAATTATCTTTTGAGGTGCCTTCCAGCCTGGGCTGTTCTATGATTTTGGGGATGTTGAAAGATTGAAAAGGGACATTTTCTACGTGAAAAGCAGCATGCAAGCACTTACTGCAGGACCATTCCTTCTGCCATCACCTGGAATCACCCACGGGCAGAAAGGCAAGATCCTATAGCCTGGATGAGGTTATTGGGGCCAGGTAGCACAGGAGGGATGCCAAACCCCATCAGAGTACAGAAAACCAGGGGATTACATTAGGATAGAGATTTTGTGAAGCCAGAGAGGTCTCTAAAGGTTGAGGTCCTCTGAGTGCAACTCTTATCAAACAGGGAATTGTGTTTAAATGATGCAGGTTGAATGCAGCACAAACACCACTGTCATAGTACCAACAGAAGAGTCCATCTGCTCTGCTAAGGCAAAAAACCCTCTTCCTCCCCAATTTAAAGCCTAATCACCATTTACATGTGTCTCAACAAAACTGTGATTATGTAAAAATTCTGTATTTACCATAACAGCTCCACCTAGGAGCTCTCCATTTGCTTTCCTCCCTTTTGTCCCCTTTCCCCACAGTACCCTGCCCAAACATAATGTGCCTTTACCAATTGGGCACAAAAAACACAGGGGAAAAAAAAAGTTACAAGTACATAACGAATATATTTCCTAACTAAAACCTGGCTTCCTCTTGCCCAGTGGGTTTGGTGTGAAACAGAAGCATCTGTGGACAGGAGAGCTGAGGAGGAACTGATCTAGCTCAAGCCAGTGGTGAAATAACCCAGGAACTGTACTCTGGATATTGGGAGGCTAAAAAATTACAGGATCTCACTGTATTTGTGTGAAAAGTACCTAAGGAAGGCAGAACTGAGCATTGAATGCGAAATTCTCTTTCCCACACTGCTAAAAGGTACCTTTCTTTCTGACAGGCATCCCTGTCCCATCAAATACTGGTCCCTCCCATGCAGGTATTTCATAGATAAACTGACATGTAAATAAAAATAAGTTCTGCTCTTCTGACACACAAAATCGGTGTCACCAGAAACCCCTTTCTTATCCTTGTCCTGCAGCTTTACACAGAGCCTGGTATATACCAAGCCTCTGGACACAGCCATGGCACCAAGAAAATCACAGGAGGTTAATTTTAATATCCAGACCTTTATACTTTGAAAGGATTTGTTGTAGAGATTATAAGGCAACCTTTAGGGGTCAAGTAGTCTGTGTTAATAGAGACTTTCAAAGCTGAAGTTGTTCCTACTCATATTTTTGCTAAAACATACAACTTTTTCATAAATACCATAGGCACAGACAGGATTTTTACAACCACCAATCCATCCTCACTGTCAGACACAGCAGCTGCCTGATCCTCAGGGAAAAAAAAACAAAAACAAACCTTCAGGAAAGTTCTGTAGCTCAGTCTGCTGCCCCAAAGGACCTCATTCTTCAGCCACAGTGGGCTTTGCCCTTCAGGATTTCAAGCAACAGCATTATATATATATATATGTGCATATATACATATATAGATTTCATTTATTTCTTTTTTTTGCTACCAGCTCCTTTTCTCTGTGGGAATACTACTACCTTCTTGACATGCAAAAGTCCAGACTGCACATCCATGGATGGAGAATGAAATGAAGGGGTACTGTCAGCAAAGTTTGACCCAACCCATGATTTGCATCCCAAGCAGTCATGCAAACCTCACCCATTATACACTGGGGCACACTGACTCCATGTGGCAGGACACAGAATATGCTTCAGACATTCCTTTTTCTTTTTCTTGCACTTCACACAACTTTGTGTGTGTGGCTGTGAACTTTGGAAATAAATTTTGGAATCAGAAGGAACAGAATCCATATGTTTTTTTCTGTGAGAAGGGGCAACATGGAGATGGAAAAATTAAGTAATGGTGTTGGTAACAGTGTTTTTCACACAAATACTCACCAGGAACACACAGTAATATACGAAGGCTATATATATATATATGTATATGTATATATATATAAAAAGAATGCTTTCTCAAATGTTTATTACACGATGAAATAAGTCTAATTGAAAAAAATTCACATCCTGAACTTCATCAAAGTGGACTGATTGCTCTTCAGGCCTACTAGCTAAAAGCAAGATTGAAAGAGCAGGTTTGAAAAATTACATAAAACTGCACCACATTCTTCTTTCAGTTTGTAATTGGTTTGATTGAAACTTGATTAGAAGACCAGGAAAATTTGCTTCAGCATTACACCAGCTCTCTGGCTCAAGCAGCACTAACACTGTCTGATGGGTACAGGGTTTTTCCCATGACTAAAATGGCAATAATTGGTAATATTTTCTTCCACACCACACTCGTGCCCACCCCAAACCCCCAAATTCCACCTACTTTACTGCTGTTGTTAGATACAAGACCTAAAGAAGATAAGAAACAAAGACAATTCTTGTTTTGCCCCTCTGTGTCTTCACATTTCAGTCTCTACCAGCTGACCACCAGGACATTCCACCCACTGTGAACAGGGTATTCAGGTGTCATTTCCAGACTTGGAAAGAAGTGACATGGTATGGCTGAAAGGGTTTTTGTACATCACAAGTGCCGCAAAATTTAGGATTTCCCTGCTTTGGTTAAGGTGTGTGATGATGCACCCGTCAAATCTCAATCTTAGTGCACAACTGCAAGGGGCTGCTAAATTTGTGGTGAGATTTCTTTTTTCCTTTTCCTTTCTGTTATTTTTTTAAAACAGTGCAAGGTCTAGAGACAGTGTGAGAATCTCAGACCGGGGCGATGCAGGGCAATCTGCCAATTTCAGCTTAAATTTCATTGTACAAACATTTTCCCATCTCTGTTTGGTATCCAGCAAACAATCCCAGTAGAAATTTTTTTCCAAAAGTCTGTGTGGGTTGTTTTTTTTTTTTTTCTTTTGTGTGTGTGTGTCTCTGAGTACTGTCCAGGCCAGCACTCCCCCCAGTATAAATTAGTAGCTGTACATCTGCTGCTGCTGCTGCTCTGTCTGGACCGGCTGCTGGCCCGGCTGCTGCGGCGTGGCCGGCGCCGGGGGCTGCAGGACATCAGTCTGAGGCACTGACCTCCAGCTCAGGGGGTGCTGTTCCGTGATCTGGCTCCCCAGGGGAGCAATGGAGTTCACCAGGGTGGTCAGGTTAATGAAATGAGCCACGGACTGGGGGTTGGGGGCCTCAGGCTGCGGCGGGAGCTGGATGTCGCTCTGGCGGTTGTGCAGCATGGCCGAGCCGCTGACCGTGTCGAAGGTGACGGTCAGGATGGAGTTGTCCAGCTGCAGCTGGCGCTCCGGGGCGCTCAGGTGGCCCACGGCCACGGGCTGCAGGTTGGTGAACTGGGTGCCAGCTGCCGTGGTGATGGGTGTGACAGTGATGTTGGTGAGCCCCACCGAGCTGGAGGGTGTCGTGACGTTTGGGTCGCTGAGGGTCACCACCACCTGAGGAGAAACACAAGGGTGACCTCAGCCTCGTGGCTTCCAACTGATGACCAAATACCAGGGAAGTGCTGGGGGGCTGACATGCTGCCAGCAAGAGAAGTCACACACAGAATCACTGGGTCACACACAGAATGACTGGGTTGGAAGAGACCTCCAAGATCATCGAGTCCAACCCATGCCCCAACACCTCAACTAAACCATGGCACTGAGTGCCACATCCAGTCTTTCTTTAAACACATCCAGGGATGGTGACTCCACCATCTCCCCAGGCAGGCCATTCCAGTATTTATTATTCTTTCAGTGAAAAGCCTTTTCCTAATATCCAACCTGAATTTCCCTTGGCTCAGCTTAAGGCTGTGTCCTCTCATTCTGTCAGCTGCTGCCTGGAGAAAAAGACCAGCCCCCACCTGACTACAACCACCCTTCAGGAGGTTGTAGAGAGTGATAAGGGCATCTCTGAGTCTCCTTTTCTCCAGGCTAAACATTCCCAGCTCCTTCAGTTGTTCCTCACAGGGCTTGTGTTCCAAGCCTTTCACCTTGTTGCCGTCCTCTGGACACATGAGAACAAAGGAAACTTGGAACTCACCAACTTCCACATGTAGAAGTAAGATGGTGATGGGAGAGAGGGATACGGAATATTCAGAACAAACAGCCAAATGAACTTTCACTCTTTTAACCACAGCTTCAGCCAGCTAGCAAACAAGCTGATGCTAACACCAAATGAAAATAAACATGAGGAGCTTATTGGTCCAACTGCTTGGGTTTTTAAACCCATCTTTGTATTGCCACAATTTATCCAATCAGCTCCAAATGTTCCAACCACTCTTTTGTGATGTTTTTTAACCAAAAGAAACGTTATCCCTCTAAGCAATGCCACCCATCACCCTCCTCCTGCAGCTTACCTGTTGGATGCTCTGTACAGCTGAATTAGTCTCATCTCCAACATTCCCTGTGAATTCACCTTCCTTCTCTGTGTATTCATTGAAGGCAGGGTCCTCAGGCACTTGAGCTTCCTCTTCCTCACCTGACTTTTGTTTTCGTTTCTGGCCACGTTTAGGGGTTTTTACGTTCTGCTTCCCCTCTGGTAGTTCACCCTGTTCCAGAGCTAATTCCGGCTGGAGCAACACATTTCCAAACAAAACATCAAATCCTTTTGTTTAGTGAGGTTCCAAGTAAGAGACAATCACCTGAAGCTGGTTTACTGTCAGTTCTCAAGCAAAGAAACAAACTTTAGCAAAATCCTGACTTCAGGGATTGAGACCTCACCCTGTAATTACATTCTGCCTGTTATACAACCAAGATCAGCAGCTTGTGGCTGCTTGGACATGCTCCACTGGGGCTGACTGTCTAAAAAAAGCACATTCCTCACCCATCAGCCCACGCCCAGCTATGTTATGTACCCAAAAAGTGATGTCCCATCTCACCCTGCAGCAGGCCTGGAACTCACCTGAACAATCCCAATTGAAGAGGCATCAATGGTCGTGGTCTCTGGCAGAGGCTCCAAATCATCAATCCTCACTGAAAGGATCTGAACACAAAGAGGTGTCAGCTGCAGAACTGCAGCACTGCAAACTACTCAAACAGCACAGCATTTCCCTAAGAAACCCCATCACCAAGCAAAAGTGATGTAATCTAACACTTTACACATAGTATTTAATACAAGGAGTTAACTGTGGCTTTTTAAAATAACCTTTTGGGATGTCATCTTTTCCCTCTTGCTGAAATCCAGCAAAATTTAAACACAGTAAAAGAACATGTCCGTTTTCATATTCTAGACAGAACATAACCCTCTGGGAAGTGATGGATTCTACAGAAAACAATGTGTTTGGGGGAAAAAAAAGTATTATGTTAGCATTTCAATTTATAAACCTATCAACTGTATCCTACTTCATTATTTTCAGATGAATCTACATATCTCAGCTCACCAAAGAATAGAGACAAATTGCCCTCTGGATTTCAGATATGTAGCTGCATTTTAAATCTCCAAATCAATAAACAAAGCATTTTGTTGACTTCCTTCATAGTGATCATGATAAAACCGCAAAGTGATGCTAATGAAAAATTGGTAGTTAAAAAAATTTTGAAAAGCCTCAAAGGGATCAGACAAGCCTTAGTCAAATCTAAACAAGAAATGCTGAGAAGAAACATAATATTTGGAACACAGAAAAAAACCCAGCTGGGGTCAGACAAAACATCCTCCATCTAATCCAGATTCTCCACAGTCAGCATTCATCTTTAATACTGAGAATAATTTTGTATCATCAGCAGATGCTGCCATCACCTCTCTATTCACTACTTCTTTCAGATCACTTCTGAATACAGAGAACACAATGGGGAAAAAACAATCCATTATACTCATTAATGGATGGAAATAAAATATGAAAAAACGTATATTTATGCTATGGCAGAAGAAGAAAAGAGATTTGAATAATCAGAAGAACTTAATATTCAGGGACTGAGAATCAGATAGTGAAACGGTTGATTCAGTTAAGTCCATGTTTCACAGATACTACTTAAAATTGGGCCCAAAAGAACAGAAAAAAAAAGAGAGAGAGGGAAAGAAATTCCTTTCAAGTCACTGAAGGCCATAAACATTCTTTTAAAACAAAAATTTTTTTAAAATTCCAGAATCCACATCTCCAACCCCCTCACCTCTGGGTGTTTACGCCTCATGTGTCGACTCATGGACGCCCTGGTAGAAACCTTTGTCCCACACAGCTGACAGCTCTGGGCTTCCACCTTGTCGTGGGTGAGCTGGATGTGCTTCTG
>VWYP01018605.1:22999-88620 GCA_013400435.1 Pycnonotus jocosus | reverse complement strand
AAAAAAAAAAAAAGGCAGGCACTGGCAACAGAAATTGCCATACAGAATTAGAACACAGAAATTTCTCTTTAGTATTGGTAATTAGAAAGAAACACAACGTTTTTACCTGTATGTATAAGCTTATGTCTTTCCAGATTTCCTATACTGTTAAAAATCCTCCCACAGATTTCACATGGATGGATGTATCTGAAACCAAAGAGACCAAAACCTTTGATTCTTCTGTTGAGGTACAGGTGATTCTCAGGCATCTCTGTCACTAAGTGTATTTCATTTGCTAAGACTAATTACTATAAAAAGTTCCTTGAAGCACAAGTTGTTCTAAATGAGCCTTATGAAACCCCCCAAGTTGACTGCAAGCTTTGGAGCAGTCTGGCATTACTATATACTCAATTTTTTTTCAAAAATTTCAATTTATTAAAATAATTTATTTATCATAAAAATAATATTATCATCAAATCAATAAAATCAATAAAATCATTGATTTATACTTTGTAAAGTCCAAACTGGGAGGTTGTTGACTCATCCCTCTGTGTGAAGCCAATCACTAGCCACACGCATTCTGAGCTTGCCACAAACATTTTTAACCCCCATTTCACAGCTATTTTAGCACAGCCAAATTCCCTAAGAACACCCCAGGTAGCAGAACCATTAGAAGTCCAAGCAGCCAGCTCTTCTGAGTGGAACAAGCCTTACTTCTGCACATTGGGGTCGGGCAGGTTCTCCCTGTGGATGACCATGTGTGCGTGGTACGTGGCCTTCAAGGCGAAGCGCCGGTTGCAGATGCTGCAGCCGTAACCCTTCTCCTTGTGCACGTCCATGATGTGCTTCAGGTACTCCTTCCCTCTGCCAAAGGTCAGCTGGGGAATGAACAAATAGTGAATGGAAGGGGGAAAAAGGTCCTTGGGCACTGCAATGACTGGGTAACATAGAGCAGACATAAATATCCCATGTACTACTTAAAATCCTTAAAATCCAGGATGAAAAACCTGTGGCAGCTGGATTTAGGCCTGAAACTCTTTGGACATTACAAGCATGCTGCTACAGGACATCAGTTCACTCTTTTCTCTAGCTGGAGATGGTGTCTCCACTTCTGCACAAGAAAAGGACCTCAAGTTGTTCGTGTACTGAGCAACAGCCATGTTTAACTTTCACCAGCTCACCTTGAGCACTGTGAGCAGTTTTGGCCACCACAGTACAGAGATGATATCAAACTACTGGAGAATGTCCAAAGGAGGGCTACAAAGATGGTGAAGGGTCTGGAGGGAAAGCCTTGTGAGAAGCCACTGAGGGCACTTGGTCTGTTCACCCTGCAGGAGACTGAGGGGAGACCTCAGTGCAGTTACAGCTTCCTTGTGAGGAGCAGAGCAGGGGCAGGCACTGATCTCTGCTCTGTGGTGACAGTGACAGGACCTGAAGAAATGGCCTGAAGCTGTGTCAAGGCAGGTTTAGGTTGGATATTAGGAAAATGTTCTTCCCCCAGAGGGTGGCTGGGCACTGAACAGGCTCCCCAGGTTCTGGGCACTGCAGCAAGACAGAGCTCAAGGAGCATTTGGACAATGCTCTCAGGCACATGGTGGGATTCTTGGGGCTGCACAGAGCCAGGAGCTGCACTCAGTGACCCCTGAGGGTCCCTTTCCACTCATCCTGTTCTGTGATTCTAAGAGTGAGGACAACACAGATGGAGAAAATGTCTGCTGGGCTCTAGGGGCATGGTGAGCTCCTGCCTGCACTGTCAGTAGCTCCTGAAGGGTTGGAATTTCCAGGCTCTGGAGGGCAGTGACTCTGGCTCAGCTCCTGCAAGTGTTGCAGCTACAACAGACAGGTGCTGCACTACTGAGCTCCAGATGTGCAAATCCAGATGTGCTCCAGCACATCCAGATATGCTCCAGCATGCCAGGGTGAAGTGCCATAATGACATAGTCTCTTGCTCCAATTCTGGAACTGGTCAGGGCATTCCTAACAGCACTGCATAGCTTGGTGAAGACGTACTTTGAGACCAGAAAAAAGATTTTTTTAAGAGCTCAGAAGAAAGATTTCTCCAAGTTATCTGTATTTGTTCTCCCTTTGGCTGTTCAGTGTCCCCATCTCCTTACATCAAATCCCATTTCCCACAGCTGTGCCCTTACACAACTGTTTACTTTAAAAATACCTGCAAAAGCACTTAAAAAACCTCAACTTCCAAAAAGATCTTTCTAATTTGAATGGACCAACTGCCCTCACTTGGAAGCACACAATTTTATATGGTTTATGTACCCATGAGGTGTCAGGCAGGAAAATCAGCACAGTGAAAGTAAGCACATGATGAACTGCTGTGACACCACACCTTCACATGTTTACTGACACAAACTTAAAATCAGTTTGCACTTTAAACCAGCTCCCAGATAAGAAAACTGAAATATTATCATCTCCAGGCCTTAAAATGAAGATAAAGTAAGAACTTTCACCACATTAAGTGTGGGCTGTGAAATAAGCTCTGACTTCCAGGGGTCAATTTAGTGGGTGAACAACCAAAAATCCTCTGTCCCTGTGTCAGTTTTGCTGTTACCACTGACTGGTTTTGTACCACACCTGCCCAGGCACAGTGTGCTCACCCAGGAAGGGCACAGAGTCCTTAAGGACTCCTTATTTCTTCAGAAAATGGCAAAAGCCACACAGTGAGAGGTTTAAAACATCTTCCTCTCTCAGATGACAACTGAGTGAACTACATTTCAGCAGCACTTCCAACACCATCCTGTTAGTAACGGAGTAGGGGGCAAGACTAAGCTGCCACACTGAACATAAGCAGCAGTCTTACTCCTCCAAACTGGGTATCCACTAATGAACCTTCTGACCTCATAACAATTCATCAGTTTGTGGACTCTATCAAGCAAAAATGCTGTAACCATTTTAAGTTGCACATAATTAAAGGTAGTTTGAGATATGAGTGTTCTTTTGTTGATCCTTCCTCCAGCTTTGCTTGTTTTCTTCCTCACAGGAAAAAGTGAATGGATCTGTCTTTCCTTTTTTAAGCGTTCATCATTCCCTTTACTGGACACCACCTCAATTCTTATGGAACAGCCTCAGTTCACTGCAGAAGATATACCTGAGAACTGGCCTTCTCTTTGAGAGCCCTTAATGATATTTAAAATTCTGAATGGTTTATAGACACCTCCACTCCCTCCCCCGTCCCAAATCAAGTTAATTTGAAAGTATTTAAAGCTACCTGGCACCTTTTGCAGCTATACTTGTGAGGCTCTGAATCTGCACTTTCATCAGAGTTGTCATCATTTTCCTCTGATGAGATTCCAATTTTACCAATGAACTCTTCCCTCTGGTGATCATCCATTAGGGCTATGTCCTGTGCAGAGTGGGAAAGAATATTTTAATAGATTAAATTTCTTCAAAAAGTAAGGCCTGGTCACCTCTTGCTGCCATGTAGATTGCTTTGCATTAACTGCTGTAATATTATTTATGTAAAATATCCTCCTCATTTATTCAATCCAGAGTTTCTCTGTCTAGGACCACATAAGGAATATCTTACTTAAACAAGCATATAAAAGGAATTTTAATATAAAGAGACTCAGCTGGTACAACATTACACGAATAAAAGCATCTTTATGAGCACCACTGAGTGATACAATTCCCTTTTAATTTCATTTAATTCTTTATAATTCAGTGTTGGCAAAACAATCTGCCTTCTCTAATTGATTATTAACATAATACCTTAAAATGGACATGAATATGATCTCTCAGCACATCCACCCTGAAAAATTTTCGTCCACAGATCTCACACGTGTATTTCTTGTCTCCATGTGTTAGAAGGTGTTTGTTCATATTGCTCCTACATGAAAACACCTAAAATGAAAAGAGAAGGAAGGAAAGATTTTTAGATCACGTCCAACAGGGCTACAGTTCTTTGTAACCTATCCCATGGAGAGCACAGAACACATTTACTGTCTTTTTTCATTCATTCTGGCCAGAAACATGCAGGAGCTCCTGTTAGCCAGCCAGCCTTGAAACTGCTGGCATGGCAAAATCCAGTGGTATGGCACAGCTCCAAGGAACTGACTGAAACTAGCCACCCACCAGGGGTGGACTTCCAAAAAAAGCTGCAGCAGAACTACATAGAGCAGAATTTGAAACATTTAAACAAGTGTCTTTTGAATCACAAATGTTGCATCTACCTCTAAAAAGATACAGCCACAAAATCTACCTTGACTGATACCAAACATATCCAAAGCATCAAAACCAGAGACCTACACAGCAACTTAAGAGTTCTTGAGTACCTTTTGCACCATGAATCATGAAACATTTATAAAATCACAAGTTAAACTCACAGTCCTTGTGACAACAGTGACTTAAGATCATGAGTGCTGAGCATTCAAATGCAACCATGCCATGACCACACCACAAATTCACTTCTACTCCCCATGGAAGAGGATTCCCAATGCACAGGGTCAGCTCCAGCTGTTGACAACCAGCCAGAAAAGCTCCATTTTAAATAACATAAGCCATGAGATTCCACTGACACACACAGTGGCCATGTGACACTCTACATTGTGCTGCATGTCCTGAGGGAAGCTCAGGCCTGAAATGCACTTTTATCTTTGGGCTAACAGCTCCCACCATCCATGGCCACAGTGGGCTTGGATAAATAACAGAGCTACAGGTGTTTGAAGAGGAATGTCCTGACTGGACTCCACACCCTCCCTGGGCAGCTGCTCCACAGCTCTGCCACCCTCAATGTGAGGAATTTCTTCCCCATGTTGAGGTGGAACTTCTTGTATTTTATTTCACGGCCACTGCTCCTCGTGCCATTGCTGAGCATCACCCAGAAGAGTCTGGCACCATCCTCTGAGGTATCCTGGAAATATTCAAATGTATGGATGGATCCCCTCAGTTTTCTCCTCTCTAGGCTGAGCTGCAGCACTCCTGGAGCTACAATGCAGAGGCTCTCATGGCACACCTGGCACAAGCTCCTACCTTGCCACACACGGGGCAGCCCGAGGGCTCCTTCTTGTAGCGAACCATGCTCTCCGTGCTGTGCTCAAAGTCTTCTCTCTTCACACGCCTCACCCCTTAACACAGCAGTCCCCATCAAAAAAACAACAAAACAAGAAATAAACCATGGCTTTCCACTCCAGCCTGCAGGCCTTTTTCAGGAAGAGACTGGGAAGAAGAGTGAAACACTGGGAAGGGCCTCAAGGCAGGGTTTAATTGCTAACAGAAGGATGATTACTAAATTAAAAGTGTGCTTTAAGAATATAGAAGTAGTCTGCCAAAGTGATGCATTATGGCTTATTGGTTATTAAACCAACTGTAAAGTGTCTGAAAACACTTTTGTCTAAAACATTTTTGTCAACACCAAGAAACAGGCAGATCTAGCAGGCCTTGGCACTTCAATCTGGTATCTGGCCCAGAAATTCCCCCTCACTAAGAAAAAGAAGTCGTCTCTGAGGAAAGATGCAACCATCCAGCATCAGCTGTAATGCTCAGAGAGGATTTCAGCCCTCTTTTTCTGCTACTTTCAGGAGGGCACAGGGCTCCTGCTCTTCTGTGACAGCTAAAAATGAGACACTACCAGGGTCATATAGCCCCTTGTCTTCTGGTTCATGACAAAAAATAGATAATCTGGCTGCTTTTTTAAAAAATCACTTTTGGTTTTACCACATTCTAATATATGTTGAGCAATTAATCAACTTCTTCCAGTCTTTGAGTATCTGTAATATCCTTAGATGCTTGACATTTTGAACAGTAAACTCTCACAATCTCCTTTTCATATATTCTCAAGTGCTTCAAAGATAACATGCCACTGACACTGTATTTAATAGTAGTCACCTGTATACACTGCAACAGTCACCCTCATCTGTACGTGGCAAGTTAACTCTCTGCCTTCAGATTTTCAAATTACCACACAAATTTTAACAAAGGAAGAACAGGATGCAAAGAAAGAGAAACATATCATTAAAATCAGCAAGTTTAAACTGCTGCATAATAAGCCATGCAGCTTCCACATGATGGTTAACAGCTCTGGGCCCACTACTTTATTTTTCAAAAATGTCACATTTTGCTGAAATTTGAGACTCTTGACCAGGTAACTGATAATGAAAAAAAAAGAGAGCCACCATCCAGAATAATCTAATGCACACTATCATTTCCTTAACCTGCCCACCTCCACTGCTGTTCCAAGAGAAATAATGAGGTTGATCTGCAGTAAATTTACCTTCCAAGTGCCGCCTTTGATGGTCCAGCATGACATCCTTCCTGTAGAACATCTTATTGCAGATCTCACATGCAAACTTCTTATCCCCATGCTTTTTCTTGTGTTTTGACAGGTTGCTGTTTGTAGAGAAGAATCTGAAACACATCTCACACTGGAATGTCTTGTCATCTGCAAGCAAGAGAAACCACGCAGCTCTTTACAGCTGAAAACAGGTTTGGTATGTTGGTGATACAGGTGGTTCCTCTGTTGGATCTGGGTTTTGAACATGTAATCCATCACTATGCTCTAAAGGGCAATTGCCTGGGTGATTCTGCACCGAACATTACTGTGGGGCCATCAAAGTAACCACGATGTCATTTTCTGGGCATAAGATCACAGCATAAATAATATGAATAACCACATGGGATGGCTACAGGAGAAAAAGACAAGTTGGAGTGATAGTAAGAAAAAAACATTTGGAGACTACAGCAAATATAAAGCTGGAGAAAGCTGAAGAAAACTGTAATCCCACAAAACTGCAAAATTACCCCCAATACTGGTCCTGTTTCCAGTTCATCTATTTCAGAGGAGTGAGGTGGAACTTAAGTTTCAGGGAAAAAAGTTAAACAGAGATGATGAGAGATTATCTGTGAACAAAGGAAACACCAGTGAGGATATTACACAGGTGAGCAGGAGATACTAAAAAAACCCAACTCCTAAGTGGATGTGTCGTTCTACAGATTGTTGGTTACACTTTTCATACAAAAAAACTCAGTTTGCTTCTTGGGATGATAACAAAAACCTAAATCTCTACTCCCTTTTTGTAGTTTCTCTGCTGAGATGGATCTGGGGACATCCTCCCAGAATGGAGCAGAGATGGAAGGAACAGTTATCCATCCTCACCTGTCCTGCAGTTATGGAATTCCAACGCGCTCTCTATCCGAAAGGCCTTTTCACACGTGGTGCACTTGTACCTGTACTCACTGTCCACCTGAGGATCACAAACAGGAAAAGCCAAGTCACATCTGACAGAGAAATTCTACATCTCAAATACCTCTCCTGTTTTCTGTCCTCTCCCAATTTTTACTCCCTCAAGAGAGCATTTAACTACACAATAGTGCAAAATGCTGGTGCTGTATCATCCTGTCATGTTCCTACATCTGAGCTATAAAAAAACCCCAAAGACTCTGCTCCTGTGTGGATGCAGCAGTTTCCCTGATGTTCCCCTAGTCCAACACACACAGAGAATGTTTGAGAAGCAAGATGTGATCTGACTCATCTTCCAGAAGAGGTGGCAGCAATCTGAGAGTTAAGGACCCTGGTGCCAAGTAACAATGGAAATTTTCACAAATAAGGTGCCACTACAGGTGTGTTTAATATTTCTATGGCAGCAGCATTCAAAGGCAGAGTTCACACATTAAAGGAATGATAAGTGGGGAGAAATGAAACAGGACAAGCAAACAAGAATGGAACACCCCTATTTAGCAGCATAACTCAAGTCAGATCTCACTTCTCTATCATGCAGGTCCAGCTAATTCCAGCTTGTCTTGCTGGAAGTGATGCCTGAAAGCAATTTTCTATAGGAAAGGGCTTGTGCATGCCCAAAAGCACATTTCAAATTCATCAATTATTCTAAGATAAGATGTCAGCACCCCCTCTCTGTCCTTTCTCACTCACATGGGATACCTGCTCACATGGAGCTGCCCAGCTCACACCTGGAATGTCACTGTGCCTTTCCACATAAACCCTGCAAGAGCCTGAGAGCCCCTTCACTCACTTCATTCCTGCTGTGCTTGTATGAAACGTGCTGCTTCAAGCTCTCCTTCCTGCTGAACAGCTTTGCACATTCCTCACATTTAAACAGTTTGTCACCTGAGGGGATCAATCAAGATGAAAGGGAAGTAGTCAGTGATTGATAATAACCAACTCCAGGCAAGGCAGGGGAAACCAAAGCACATGCAACTGCAAACAAACAGGCTAGTGATGAAAAATTTAGTAATTCAGAAGATGTGGATTTTAACCATTGCCAACAATTTTTGTTTAGTTTCCCCACCCTTTTTCAGTGATGATTTTTTTAATGGAACCCTTAGAATAGGACACAGGCCCCTGAAACTGCAGATCACAGGTGGAAAAACACTCACCTGATGTTTACACAGCTGGGTTACCCATGTGCCTGTGAAGGTGGGTGTGATAATTATGTATATATTTAAAGGCAATAAGAGCTTTGGAAAAAATATCACATCATTGCCCTCATTTTAAACATGTAACTAATTCAAACTTTAACCACTTTCAACTTCAATTTTGCACTATTATCTTCTCATGCCTTGATCTGAAAAATTTAAATAGTTTCCTAGAGAGAGTTAAAAGAAAGAAAAAAAAAGCACAACCAGCTCTCTTATAAACACATATCCCAATACCTAAAAACGTGCCCTGCTGTTTAACTCAAAGGTGGAAGCAAGATACAGAATCAATGCCCAGGGCAAGGGAAAAGCCAACCCACCGTGAGAACGGATGTGCCTGCTGAGGTTGCTGCTGTTCTGGAAGATCTTACTGCAGATGCTGCACTGATAGACCCTCTTGTGCTCCCCCAGCTGCTTTATCAGCTTCCGCCGAATCCCGTGTCTACTGGAGAGAACGAAACTTCTTTTGAGGGACATGGTGTTTTGGTGATGAGCAAACCTACTGGATTAGAGAGAAAGCAGGGACTGAAAGCTATCCCACAGGTTGCAACACAGTTCCACTAGCTGGCAAAAGCTAGAGGAGTGTTAGATTCAGCTTCTAGCAGGAGGGAAGGGGTCTGGATGGAGCTTCCCCAGCTCCAAGGTGCTCCCCTGGCCACCCCCTGGAAGCTGCAGATGTCACTCACTCCAAATTTTCCTCACCCAGAACCAATGAGGCAAAAAAAGCAGCAGCAGAGATTCTCTTTGCAGGCCCCTCAGAGGAACAGAAAGGTTCTGTTCTGCTCTGAAAACATCACCACTATCTCAGCTTAGGAAGCTTGGCAGCCCTTATGTAAAAGCTGTATTTGGGCAGAAGGCAGCAGGGTGCCAAGCAGCACTGTGCCATTTCCCAGCACAACCACCTGCTGAAATGACTTTTTGATGGCTCTGTGTCTGCTAAGGACTTCAATATATACCATTACTAGCTAATTCATAAAAATTGAGTGCTCTATTATACCAAAAAAAATTTCAAAAGGCCAATTTTACCAAGACAAAAAGACATAAAAGAATCTGAATTAATCATTTGATATTTAAGAGTCTCCCTGAGGTTCTGTTACATTGAAGTTTTACCCTCCTACTGCTCCAAATCTAGAGTATCACATGTAAAATCAACATGAAGTCATTCATGAGCTAAGATGACAAGCAAGACTGAATAATAATGATTAACAAATTCTGAAAGAAAAAAAACCCTCTTTGCCTGTCTTATCACTAACATTCAATGGGAGGAAATTTCACCTTGCAGCTGCAGGAGGCTTTTGGAAACACACTGAATAAAAGCCGTAACATGATGAAAAAAGAAATTTTCATTTATGCTATGTTCCAAAATCCTACTGTGTACAAGTGGCACTCAGAATCACCTCCTGAAGCAACAGCAGCATCACACAATTTTAAGCTGATTAAAAAGAGCATCTGTGGGCCCAGAAGTTGAGCAGAACTCTGCTGCCTGCTACATCATCTTAGCTACAACTAAGAGGAAATTCTGCACCCCAGAACACTTACTTTGTCACTGAGCTGATGCTGTTTGTGGTGCTGGGCATCTTTCCTAAAACCAGATCCATAATCCTCTCTTCTGGAGCTGGAGGCAGGGCCACCTCCTCTGGAGGGACCTCAGTGACAGGGTCAGCCACACGTTCCACTGCACACACAAAAGTATTAAATACAGTAGTAATGTGGACAGCTGGAAGTAAAACCTCAAATGCAGAATTTGTAATAAGATGTGGCACTGCACAAATCAATTGTCCACAAACACATTCAAAGAATCACAGAACAGTGTGGGTTGGAAGGGACTCTTGGAAATCTAATCCAACCCCCTGCCACAGGCAGGGACATCTGACCTTTTTCTAACTCCTTACCTTTTCAAGCTATTACTGAAGGGTCAATTCATCAAGCATTATGAAATTTCCTATCAGAACATACCTTCAAGGAAGGTAAAGCCCTTTCTAAACCAAACTTGAGGTAGAGAGAGAAAGATTTGTCCTCTTGAGAGGAGGGATGTTTCCTCTCCTTGTTCCTTCTTGCAGTTCTCATAACCACTGCCCTGTGTTTCTCTGGGGCTCTGTACAAACCACCACAGAAGAATGCAGGTGACTGAGTGTCAGTACTGCATGCATGCCCTCAGAAATAACCCTCAGAAATAACTAACAAAACTAGTCAATTGGCAGCTTTGGTAATCTAACTACAAACCTCCATCTTGTCTCTGCTGCTTTTTAGGCCTTTCTGTAAAGGCATTGTCACAGATGTATAGGCAGATCTATTCCATAGCATTTTCTAGATTTCTGTTTTACCTGCAGAATCTTTCTCTTCATCAATGACAAGAGGTGTTTCCACTTTTGCTGTTTTGGCTTTTCTTCCCCTCCTGGCCTTTCTCCTCGAGTCTGTGCTGGCACTGGCTGCATCACTTGCCACTGGTTGATCTGCTGGCACAGCCTCTGCTGCTTTCTCAGCATCGTTTTGGCTGCCTGGGGGGGCACCTTTGGCTTGTTCCAGGTGACTCAGCAAGTGCTCTGGGTGGATAGGGAAGAACAGGAGAGTATGGAAGAAATTATCCTTAAAATACTCAAATGGAACTAGCTGAAGCACATCTATCAGACACAATTCACTTTGCAGAGACTTACTTCAAATTATTTCAAAAGCAGTCATAATACCTTCATAAATCAAAGCCTACAGTTTATTAAACAGTCACAAGAACTGAACTGTTAAGGAGATTTGCTGATACCACAGTAAAAAGTTTGTGTTTCTAATAATGGTTATTTTTTTTCCCAAGTTATTTACTGACCTAAGTGCCCTTTTCAAAAATGATTCATCAAATGGCCAAAGCTTCTAAATAATTTCAAGTTCTTCTGAAAACTGCGTAAAATAGATGCAAATGAAATGCAGTGAAATATACGTACTTCACTACCCTTATTAAATCTGCCATAAATACCAGATGGACAAGATCACCAAGTATAACCTGGCATCACTGACCTTGACACTGCTCAAGCAGCTCCCTATCCTTCATTTTCCTGACAGTCACATCATCTTCTAGATCACAGTTTTATTTTTTCTAGATTCAACATTACAGTTGTTTGTCCAGAGACTGAACACTGCCATGGTCAAAACATCCAAAATATCCCTGTTCTACCTTCCCTACTACTGATGCCTTAAAGGAATACAAAATTTAAAGCTTTTATCTCACTGCACCATGCCTGGTGCGTGGTTTCACAGAATTCTGCTGATTCTCAGTGCTCTCTCATGAATTTCTAGCACTTCCTACCTGTCAGCAGCTGGGGCTCTTGGAAAGCAGATGAACACACTTTACACGTCCACTGGTTGGGCTTTGCTTCTGCTGCTCCACTGCCTTCTGGAGTGTTCACTAAATCACAACAAGAAATACTGAAAAGCTTTGAAAATGGGAAGGTGGTAAACCCCTGTAGCTTTGTTTATCTTGCAGTAACTCCCTGAGTATCACAAGGTACAATTTAAGCAGCAAGAAGCCCCTGGGGGACGATTTTAGGATTCTCCAAACATGAAGAGCTGAACTACCAGAAGATGCAAATGATGCCAGGAGAGAGCATCAGTGCCCTTGTAAAATCCTGAGAGCTCCTTTATCACTATCTAAAGAACTGTCTTCATAAAAGGCATGACATAAAGCAATTTTTAGCACCTTTAAAACCAGAGTTACCAGTCTTCTTCTGGCTTAGCTGAAGACAGAGGCAGGAGAAAGCTCCTTGCCCTCTGTGAAGGGCATTGCAGACTAAGAATTAATGGATTAATGGAACTAAGGGTGAGGATAATGAAAACCCGGGTTTGAGCAGTTTCATTAATTAGATGTGCTATGAAATCACCATACTAATACTTTAATTAACACATCAGCTCAAGAAAGGTAAAGAAAATGAAGAAATTAGCACAAAAATGAAACTGGAACTAAAAAAATAAAATAGGAAGAATTACTCTGTTCACAGTCCTTTGTATTTCAGTCCTTAGATGATGTATTTGAATTTGTCAAGAGGATCTGATAAATCTGGACTAATTCAGAGATTTTTTTTTGGCACACAAAAAGCTGAATATCCCAGTGTACAAGACTTCTGCAGAGGAGGAGGATGACACTGAAGTCAGGGTAAGTGAATGGCAGCACAGAGAATTTGAATTGTGCCTCAGTTTTTGCCACGGATTTCCTGGATGCTCATTACATGTCAGCTCATCTCTCTCTGCCTGAGGACTCCATCTGTAAAGGGATAGTAAAGGTCTCTCTTCTTTTTAGTGTTGGTTCTTAAACCAAAATAAATGATTCTCTGAGGCAGAGCCTGTTCCCTGCTACACTCAACAGTCTGCACTCAGAGGGGTGATCTCATCCATGCTGTAATAAATAAATTAATAAGAAATGACTTGGCAATACAGCAACAAAAATTCCTTTTTCACAGGCTACATGAAGAATTTATTGAAGGCTCTGTCCAGGAGGACAAAAGCAGCAAAGTAAGATCCTGTATAAGTTAATTGTGCCTGACTCTGCACTTCCCTTGCTCCTTGCACTGGTTTGTCAGGAAGAACCAGGTCCTTTTTAAGTTCCCACTTCCTCAGGTTTCCAGGGCAGCTGCAGGGCAGCCTGGCTGACTTGGAACCAAGGATCTGACAACTGGCAACTGCTTGGTATGACTTGAGGCAAACAGAATCAAAAGAAAATTTTGTTTTGGAAGCACCAAAACACCTCATCAGTGGGAACACCTCAGGGTTCCCAAAATACAATAGGGAGCATTTTGTTTCTACTGAAGCTGGACTTTCAGGCAGTAGGGTGAAGGATGTAGGAAGGGCTGTTACAATTCTTCATTTTACCTCTGGAAAAAAATCCATAATGCCAAACTGAAAGAAAACTCCCCAGTCAACTTCACAGTTTAGCTGTGACAGAACCCAAGCTGACAAATGGATCCTCTGATCAATTGCTCTGTACATGTCTGCAACAACTCCCCTCCTTTCATCCTGGCTACTTTTACTATTAATAAGCAAAGTTTAGGCAGATAACCTCTCAAAAAGCAGACCCAGAATGGTTTTCTCTTGATCTTGTGTACTCTGAGTGTACTTTTTGAAATTTGTGTTAAGTGGGTTCTTAATTTCACTGTTCCACTTAGCAGAGACTGGGTGGGGGGAGCACTGCTTTGTAATGAATCCTTGGGACAGAGTTCCTGTGACAGTACCAGATATTTCCTCAGCCATATATTCTTTGCCAAGAGGCTGTGTATTGCCTATAAGTTTATTTAAATTTGAGTTTCTGTAATTTAGAACAGCCTGAACTCTAACAGTGGCATATACTGTGGTATTATTGCAATCTGGGGATGGCCAGTGTTCTTGTAATTTCCAAACATTTGAAATGTTTTCTTCTAGAACTTGGCCTGATCATTCAAATTACTACACTCTGCACAGGCAGAATGGATATTTTCTTGGGGACTGTCCCCACCCCACCACTAACCACCTCCAAAGTCAGGAGCACGTGTGGTTTTCATGAAAGTAACCTGCCTTAAAGTTTATTGCCCCCTCTGTCTCTTTTTAACCTGTGTATGTACTCTAAGCACCGTGCACATGAAAATGAAAAGAAAAATTCAGGCTTTCAAAACCTCTCTAAGTCAGTATTTGCCAGATGCTATATATCCATAAAACGTGTAGGAGTGTTACACCTGCAGACCTGTACCTGTCCTCTGTGTCCCTTAAGAGCACTGTAATTTTGCATACCTGCTGGATCAGCTGCTAGTATGCTGGATTTCTTGGATTTTTTATGAGGTAAGACAGCAGATGAAGGTTGTGAAGAGACCTTATTATTCCCCTCTTTATCAGATTCCATCGCTACCAAGGACGTATCTGTGAAGAGGAAAAAGAGTTCACCTCCTTTAGTGTCCAGACCCTTTGACTCTTGCTCTGTGCTGAGGGCAGTAATCAGAGACAGAAAGTTTTATTCTGTAACAGGCCTGCAAATAACATTCTCATGCAACATTTTAACCAGGGCATTCTTATACCTGAGTCTCACCCACTGTGCCTTGAATATTCTAGAGTGTACTCTGAAGTGCTGAACACAGAGAGCAGGGCATACCTCAACAGTATTTTTAAATACCCATAACCCCACAAAAATACATGAACAGATTAAACTAAAGAGGGAAAAGATGAAACCACTCAGTTAATACCAACTGGAAACATCTCAGAGTTCAGAAACACGTCAACTGCATTGATTCAGCTGTAGCACTTGAGACTCTGCTTAGGATCAAGGGCAGCCATAAAGCTGACACTGGTGGCAATGGCCTCTCCCCAAATTTGTCACCCCAAATTATACCCAACAGAGCAGCAATAACATCCAGGGCAGAACAGTAATAACTCCCAGCTCAAGAGCAGGAAGAAAACGCCCTTGCAATGCTAAAGGATCTTGCCTTTCAGCTGTACAAATGGAAAAGTAGGAGAAAACAAAGGGGAAAACACTGAAATTTGTGGCAATTCTAAGTCAGATTCTAGAGTATCAGCTGCCTTTCTTTCCAATGCACAGCCATGTGGATCTCACTCTAGTGGGTCCCATGTGAGGCTGCTTAAGACAAATTTAGTTTTTTAGAACTGTGTAACAGTTCTGTGCAAAACCAAACCATTTTCACTGCAACTGAAGAATGGCTTCTTTAGCAAATCTGCATACAGATTTCTCTGACAGTTGAGCTCCTTTGCTATTCTACCCAGAAATGCTTTTGATACAACCACCAAATCTTTAGTTAAGGACTATTTATCCAGTTTGTCCACTCTGAAGAGGCTGAACCATTAATTAGGCCACCTGCTTTAAAAAACCTGGCTGTATCACGGTGAAGAATCTACACTTTCCTCTTGCAGGGCAGCCACGTGTGCAGGCTGGCCTGACTCTGCAGGATAAGAGGCTACTGGATAAACAGCACTGTCAACTCCAACAGCCAGGAACTATCAGCCCCTGGCAGCACTGGGCCCTTAGGAAGGAAGAAAGGCCCCCACACATACCATTGGCAACACTAGTGACCTGCTTCAGCATTGGCTTTTCCATTTTTTTGGCGTAAAAAGCTGCATACCACACTCGCAGCTCAGTTCCCGGGGGGATGTCCTGGCAGGTGGTGAAGTAAATGTCATTGTCATGCTGGAAGGCAGTGAGGTTTTGATGCTCATACTCGGTGGCTGGGCGCACCATCATCATCCAGTTGCAATCATCTTCGTTGGTGGTGTCAAAATACACCAGGGGCCCTTCCTTCTGGAACACCTGCCAAGCAAAATGTGCACGGAATAAAAACCCTGAGAAGTGATAGGAAGCTAAGGAAAAAAAAAAAATCTGCTTTTGCAGTGGTTTCTTTTCAATGGACATCACGGAACGATGTCTTGCATCAGGCATCTTTCGCTTAGTCACACCTCCAGATGAGACAGACAACCAGGAGCAAGATGGGAATAAACTGAACAAAATCATCCCAAGAATTCTTGCTACAGCCACCAGTTTCCCAAAAACTTACTGCATACCTGAGTGGGAAGGTATCCAAACAGCCATCAGCCCAAGGCACATTTCTAAATCTTTACTTCTGACTTAGGTATTAGTGGAAACTAAGACTGAAGTCAATTCTTAATGTACCATTTTTCCTACCAAAACTTGTCAAGAGAGGAATAAAATGAATGCAAGACAGAAAAAAGCCCCACTTATTCTGCATGTTCCATAAACCTAATGCATATATGGCTCATTAGGCAAATTCAATCAAATTGAAGACAGCCATTAAAAGAACTGAACTTCTAGTTTGGTTCCTCTGCTCCTTGCCCAGAGAATGTTTGTTTAGCTCATCTCTTAGAGGGCACACCTAAAAGATGTTCCAAGTAATCTCCCTTCACATATCTTTGTTTCCATGGTGTTAGACAGCATCAATTCATCACAGGTAAAACTGACTCCTTGCTATTATTGTTTTCCAAATTCTGTGTCTTACCTTCAGGGGAAAATACGATTCTTTCTCCAGCTTGAGAACTCTCTTGCATTCAAAGGGGCCAAACTGGGTACGTTTCACCAGCTGAGTCAGAGCAAACACTCCCTCAGTCCCATCCTCCAGTTGTCTTATCTCCAAATTAGAAGGCAGAGATGATCTAAAAATTTAAGAGAGAATTGAGGGAAAAAAAAAAAAAAAGAAATCACAGAACTGATTAGGTTGGAAAAGACTTCTGAAATCACCAAGTTCAACCTTTGGCTGAACACCACCTTGTCCAGTAACAGTTATGGACTGCAGGAACTCATGGAAGAAAGAAGTCAGCATTAAACACAAGTGTTTCTGTGCTCCCAGCCTCTCTCTTTTCCCAAAAAAGCTTCTGAGAAGAACTACATGTAGTAAATACTGTTACTACACATAATACACAGAGAACATCTTCCCAAAAATTCATGTGATTGGCCCCACTGGATTGGTTTTACAGATCAAATGCAATTCTGTTTTTTCAGGTCTGTGCTAATAGATGAAAAGCTAAACATAATTATTCAGGAGGCTACTGACTACTCTGTAGATTGACACTGGCAGAACTGCTTTACTGCCTAGATAAAGATAAATACAAAAAACCTGCCATCATAGTGATAAGCAAACGAATTGAAGAAAAATGCTTTTAGTTTGAAACATACAATAAGCAGCGTTGGAGACAGAGAAGTTCAGATATTTCTCAATGCTTCTTCTCTAACCATAAAGCACCCACTTTTTATCTTTTCAGTAAGACAGAGGAAACAACTTAACATGGTTAAGCAAGCAGACTGTTTTTAAAAGACTCATATCCAGTTTGTGGTTAAACTTGCCCTCAGCCTCAGATAACTCACTTTCAGCTACTGTTCCCCAGATGTAAAGGCTGCAATTAAATTTCTTCTTTTCTTATCTTACCCGATTTCAGCTGAAAACTCTTCAGTAAAATAAATACGTTTATCTATAAAAAAAATCAATTTAAAATTCTGCTTTCAAGTCTAGGGTCCAGCAGCCCACACTCACACCAGGGAAAACTTAGCATTTGCATGTCAAAAGGAGATTGAAAACCAGTGCATGCACCATATTTGCAAACATTCCCAGCTGGAACATTTGGACATTAAAGTGCAAGTTAAAAAATAGAAAAAAGGTAGGAAATAGTAGTTTGTCATTGAATGTGTGTAGTACAGGCTAGAGACTTACTGCACTGCCCATTTTTTGTATACAGTAAAAGCACTTCCTTCACCAGCTTCTATTATTCCAAGGGGTATTTTTAAATTACCCTCAAGCCCCTGCAGCATCAGGGCTGTTAACCACTACCTGCTGCTGGAGAGGATTATCCAGGGCAGTCTTCAGGCACAGGAAGGCAGTGCCTGGCAGGAACTGCAGGGAAATTCCTCTTCTGGGAAGAGGAAAGGCAGGGACAGCTCCTGCACAGGTGCAGCCACTGTAGCTATACTCAGTGGGACACCAGGAGCATCCTGCCCTGGCCAAGGGGTCACGGCACCCACGTGGCAGATCCAGCACATCAGTATTTGTTATAAAAAGATGCTGGGAATACACAGCACGGCCTACACAGCCAGGATGTGCCAGACTTGCTGCCCACGTGCCTGTTTTCTGCCTGTGACTTCCCAAAAAGAAATATGGAAGCCTTGCACACATTATATAACACACAAAGCCATCTGAACACTTCCCTTTTTGGATTTGCACTACACCTTCACAATGGCTGGTTCTTTGCCTTAGTCTTACATTCTACACCTTAATATGAATTTTGCTGACTGTGCCTGATTGTCTTTCCCTGTAAAAATCACTACTCAGTGTTGTTTTCTCCCAACTAGATTGAGTCTATTTGTTTCTTTTGGCAAACATGAGTGTTTCTGCTGCGCTGTCACAGATTTGCTGACAGAACTATTACCCCTAATTGTTTGCAAAGACCCACAATAATGAGAACAACTTGTTTTGCTTCTAAGTGGAGCGATGACAGAGTTCATACACACGAATGAGAAATCCACACACAGTTCTCTGAAATGAATCCAGTGTATCTAAGGGGGATAAAAGCAGCAGGTACTCAACCAGGACAGAAGTCATCAGCCCATCTGGCACCACCTGATTTCTTGCCAGAAACCTCAGCGAAGAAACCGAGTCCTGATGAGCAGCAAGTGATTTTTTTTTGGCTTCAATTCAGTGCAGCACTTAAGTGTGTGCATCAATTTTTCTATTTAATCAAGGCAATGTGCTTTCCATAGATTTCTGTCATCCTCTGGGACTTCAGTTTCCAGCTGTCAGCGTGACATCCACTGATCAGCAAATATGCTTTAAAGGACTAACATGGGTTGGGTTAGTCAGGATTAACACAAACATTTCTTACCTTGCCCTGCTCAATACAAAGGAGTCTTTGACTGTCACCACTGGGCCCAGCTCAGGACACTCTGAATCATGGTACTGCCCACAATCCTCACACCCTGCAAGGAACCAGACAGAAAAGGTTGGTGGAAAACACTTCTGTAAGACAGCTTCCCCCCTCTCTCAAGAGAAACCTAGCACCAGGCAAAATACATACATAGAGAGGCAGATGTTTATTTATGTTGCTTAAAAGAACACAAATAATTGAACACCAAGTTGATAGCTGGCACCTGCATAGGTGAGATAACACACACTGTGATCAGTGCCATCAGGAGACAATTGTTTAAATTCTCTCTCAAAGGAAAATAAATGCCTTACACCCACAGTAAATATTCTGCTTAAAGATGGGATTATTCTTCAGATAAAGTGTTGCAACACGAAGCAGCTGAAGCAAACCACATCCCTGCCTTCCCCAAGAGCTGGGCTGTTATGAACAGCTCGGGCAGCGTGGTGCTTCCAGGGACAGCAGGCACAAACCCAGAAGCAGCAGCAGAACTGGCACAGGGCTCAGCAGGGCACCAGCATGTCATGGGAGCCCAGCTCTGCCTGGCCACACACACTTCTCACCCACAGGGCAGGACAGACACCTCCAGGGGACCTCCTGGTGCCTTTCCAGAGAAGTCAGCACAACACACTCTGGCCACCTCATTCGCTGTCAGCTCAGCTAAATTAACTTTTAGTTTAAGTGGCTGTAAATTACCCAGAACTGAGTGGTTCCTAAGAAACAATTTTCAGACGAGGATAATTTGAGGCTTTCTAAAATAAGCTAACTTAACAGGATTCCAAATGCTTATACATTGCTTCACCGCGAAAAAAATAGCTGTCAAACTGCCCTGCCTGGTCAGCTGCTGACACAGCTTCAGGAGAGATCATCACACACACGGGTTATATTGCTGTGGTGCCTTTTGCATCTGAGCTCCATGCTCAGAAGGGCAAGTCAGGAAGCGCCAGGAAATGTGTGAAGTAGAGGGTCATTACACCTTTTTTTTTGGGGAAGACATGACGAAAGCCAAGTCATTCCAAGGTATATCCCCCCTGGCAAAGCTGTGCTCCTAACTGGAAGCTTCTCCCCTCCCAGGTATCTGTCAGGGTGAACAAAAGAACTTCTAAAACAAGAGATTCCAAACTGCTTCACATTTCTTCTGGCAACAAAACCAGCTTGCCAGTGAAAAAATATATGTATTTGACAAAGAGTATTTCTGGCTGGTGCAACCCCCAAGCCTGGTCACTGCCCCCTGTCAGCTGTTTGTGGTGTCTTCTGGTGAGCCAAGGAATGAAACAACCATCTCTTCACATTATTTTGCAGCAGAAGGAATTTCCCAGCCTGGTCTTGCTGTACAGTACCAGAGTTATTCTACCTGAGGGAAGGATCCATGGGCAAATGCTACTCACAGAGCACCAGCACCAAGAGCCTACAGCTGTCCTGTTTACTGTTCCACCATTCCCCTGCTCCAGGTGTGCCTGTAGCCCAGGCTGCTCTTAAATATTCTTGAAATAATTTGGGCTAAAAGCAGATTTCCCAAACCAGAGAGGGCGGAGGAGCCACAGAGAAATGTGTAAACCTGACTGCTGAAAAGAAATGGACTGTCATCCACAAAAGGTTGTCATAACCAAGGGGACAGGAAGGAATAGAAGCTGAGTAACAGCTTCTCCAACAGGCTTTGCTGTTCAAAGGAAAAAGCAATTGTAATTTTCCTTATCTCCTGACTGCATCAGGGCACTCCTCACTTCTGCAAAGATAAGCCTCTGAAAGGTGCAGACAGCACTGCCCACAACTACAGGCAGGAATAAGACACACAGGAATAAAAAGCTTCCTCTCACTCCTTTGCAGAGGAATGACCAAAGCCAGGGGAACATGATGATGACACGGTGTGGCACAGCTCAATATCCAGGGGATGTCCTACAGCATAAATTCCCCAAAGCTGTTACACTCATCATATATGACACTTTCAAGAGATTACAGCCACAGGAGGAACAAAAAACAAGCATGGCAATAATCACAAAACACTCCAGGGAGACTATATTCATACACTTAATTAAAAAAACATTTGAAAATTCTCTTGTCTGTGAAATACATATTCAAAGATGTTTATTATTGGGAGTGCACACTGTAATTTATATCAACTCAGTTTTTCAGAACATAAGCAACTCCCATATCCCATGGGAAAAACTAATTGCAGAGAGCACAAGGAAAAGCTCAAGAGACTCAGTGACCACAGCCCCCCACTCCCTGGAAGGGAGAAAATCATGGTGTGTGAAACCTTCTGCCTCATTAGGAATGGCATCACATCCCCATTATTTTGCTGCCCACCAGAATCTTTTTATTAAGGGGAAGATAAGGTAACCACTGCTGGTATCTTAGTAAAAATGCAAACAGTCAACATTATTTTTGAAAGCATCTGATGGAGGGGCAAAGTGGAACTTTCTGATAGTTGCCATAAATGCAGCTGTGGAACCATCAGAGCTAAAACACTGTGGATCCAAAAATCATGTGCACCATTCTCACTGGATTCACAATATCTGGGCCCTCTCTGCTCACACAAGGACTCTACATCCCTTCACTCTTTTCCACTGTGACACCAGGTCCTGCCTGTCCAGGCTGATGACAAAGGAGAGGATTAATGTGAGACCCAAGCCTGCCAGCCAAGCTCCTCACCCATACCACTCCAGGAGCCCAGATCCCAGTCCCAGGGCCCAGCCTGGCACTCAGGGTTACACAGAGGCCACAGCAAGAAGCACAGGCAGTGAATGCCACCAGTGACTCCTGCCAGGGCAGCTGGTGCATCCCAAACTGGGCTTGTTCTGGCAGAACGATGAGTCTGCCTGCCCCTGCTGTGGAGGTGCAGATCCCAAGTCAGGTCAGAGGTCGGAGTTATCCCCAGACACCCCTGGCTGCTGGAGCTGGTTGTGTAAACAAAGGGCTTACACGAGTGTTAGACCTTCAATCTCACTCACTTCAGCCATGAAAAAGCTGCTAACTCACAGTCAGAGGTTTCATTGTGTGTTTGCCAACAGCGTCAGAATGTGTATACTTAAATTACACAATCTCCTCTCTATTCATCCATTAGCTGTTTGAGCCTCCATAATATAAGGCAATTTTTTCTAAATAAAATCTTAAATCTGGTTTAGTCTTTAATTTCAAGCATTCTACGTAGACAAGGTCACACACAGTGAGAGTTAGATCCTTTTCCTAATACTTACAAATGAACATAATCTCCTCACTGCAATCTTCAGCCATTTTTTTTAAACCTGCCAAAATACAAAAAATGAAGTTAGTTCTGAATGGACTTTTACTTTCCATATCATATAAACATCCCTCTGTGAAGCAATGATGCTGACTGACCCCGAGCCCACCCAAACACATTCACGTCCCTGCAGGAGTACCAATGGAAAAGGAAAGAAATTAAAGTTGTTAAAAAGCCCCACAGACTGCTGTGTCATTACATGCTGCAGACATCACTACCAAGAAAGCCTCAGTGCCTCTGGGTTCTCAGGCATTTCTCTGTGAGGAAATGCTGTCTCCTGCTGTTCCCCATCTCTGATAAACTTCCAGCCACTCCTGTATCCCCTGCTAAAAAGCTCCTGTGGAGCCTCGGGCCTGGAGGATAATCCAGGTCAGCAGCAACCACTGCAGGAGCAAGGCCCATTGCAACATTTTATTGAACTGTAGCTTTTTAAAAAGTATCTCTGAAAGGCAGATTACTTATTTAATAAACACAGTCATCTTAAAAAACTAAAAACTGCAGATATAGCCACAGATCTCTTCCAGAGCAAAGGTATATTGTGGTACTGAGCACCAGAAAATCTGGGGAAATAAAATCCTTCCTCTGTCATTGGCCTTCCACGAAATGGTAACTGACCAATTTGATTTCACAGTTAAATAAGGTCAATCTACATTCACTTCATTAGTGTCAGTCTGTATTAAAAACTTGCATGAACACTATTGCCCTTCAACAATTAATTTATGGTTGGCAAAAAGTCTGATTATGTATGGCTAAACCCACAACATGAGCAGGACCTAGAAGAGTTTTTTTCCCTTTTCTACCCAAATAAACACTCTCCTCCTCAAATAAGCAATTCTCTCAAGGACCCAGAAGAGAGGCAAAGCAACACGAAGATCATGATCCAAGTCTGAGAAAGGTAAGGCAACAAAATATCAAGTGAATTGGCCAAGAAGAGAACAGGAAGGAGTGAGAGCCTGAATCTGTGAGAGGAAACATGACACACCAAACTCGTAGAGCCCTGTTTGAAAATAGATAAAGCATTTGCTACTACAGCAACAAAAGCCAAGCCAGAAATGTGGGAGCACAGCCACCACTCAGGATCAAGGCTCTTCACCACTGCTCTCCCCAACTCCACCTGTCAGCAGCAGGATCCCTCCCTAACACTCACTGGTGTAAGGGGCAAACACTCCCCATCTGTGGCACAAGCTGGGCCTTTCTTGGCTTCAGCTTTTGGGGACCAGGCTCAAATAACAGAAGAAACATTTATACAAAAGCCCAATGCTGAGCACAAACAGCAGTTCAGGAAATTTCCTCAAAAGCTCTTATCCTGAAAGCAAGATGAATGATGCAACAGGTATTTAGAGGAGTCCAAGCACAACGCTGCAAAAAGAGTGCTGTTGATGTTAAAAATGGTTTGGTTTGCTTTTTAACCAACACCTTTTTTTGGTATGCTTTGCACCATTTCAAGAGGGTTATGCCCAGCTCCTTCTAGATAGCTTGTGCCCTGACAAGACTTTAATCCTAAATGTGGCTGAATTAACAAATAATGGCCTTGGCCAACGGTTCAGGGGTGCAGTGCAGCCACACCACCAAAAGCATTCACCCTCCAGGAGGCTGCTGTGTGGCATCCTTGGCAAAGAGCAGAGCGGGGACAGGTGACGGTACAGGAGCAGCAGCTCCGTCCTGTTCCAGGGGCTGCCAGATGAGAATAGCAACAAAGGGGCGGAGAAATCATCAGCGGTGTTCAAGGTGATGAGGAGGAAGCGTGAAGGGCCCTCGCAGGTGCCTCGGCAGCCTCAGCGATCTGCATTAGCGCAGTTCCCCTCTCTGCAGCAAGGACTTTCCGTGTTCTGCACGTCTCGTCCTCACCCCTCACTCCCAAACAAACACAGGCTTTACAATTCTGATTCACACCCTCCTCACCCATGCTCTGTGACAGTCCTCCTCCCTGATCTCAGCTGCATTTCCCAGGAGTTTTTTGAAATAAACCGCACGATGCCACCCGCTCCAGCTGGTAAACAGAGTCACGATGTGCCACTCACATGATGGCACTGAGGACAGGCTTCAGAATTGTTTTTTGCCCTCATCTGCTGTTGCTATGGGCCACGTGTGATTTTTTTCCTTCTTCTTTTCGAACATTTGTAACAGAAAAATACTCCATGAAGTCACTCATCCCACTGTTCCTAATTCTGTTCTTGGCTTGCAGGGATAATCAAAGCTTCTGGGAGTTCCAGGTATTTTTTACATAAAACATTAGCACAATCATTAGCAGTCAATAATCAGGAGTAAAGTTATACAGAAGAACTTAGACCACGTACAAAGACAGTAAAAGAGCAGAAAACCACATTTTTTGGCTTGTATAATTAGATGAGTGGTTTTATGCCCAAGAGTAGAGCCACACAGCTATGCACAAAAAATTCCAGCTAGAACACTGGCCTCTGAGCGTATCTTGAACTTGAGGGAACCCAAATGAAGACACTGAGGGGCTGCAGCATCACAGGTACCTGCTTGCAGCCCGTGATGTGCAAAGATACTGTCAGGGAACCACCTGAGATGTAAAAAATTTAAGAACGGATGTAAAAATCACAGTTTCCCCTTATAAATTGCTGAAGAAAGAAACCAGGCTCAAGTGCTAAGCTGAGCCATTTTGATCTTGCTAATGGATTTTTTTTAAAAAAAAATAGGTCAGAAAAATTAATGGAACGCTTGAAAATCTGTATTTGAACTTAATGATCAACAAGGTAAAATTAAAGTTATCTTTTTTACAGTCTGAGAATGGGCTTCTCTGAGCGTGGATAACTTGAGAACACAAGCAGATGGGTGCTGCACATACGCATGTGGAAGGATGCCTTTAAAAATGCAGTTTTCCTCATGGTGTAGTAAAACTTGTTCATGCCACCGCTCAAAGGAACTGCAGAACAAACTATAGCGAGGCCTTGTGTCTCTTAAAATAATTAGCGCCATTCTACCAATTATTGCTGATGAGGGAGACGATTTCTAGGCCAGTCAGGGGGGCACGGAGTAACAGAGCAGCTGGCGTGGTCTGTGCCACCTGCCCTTCCCAGCGCTTCCCGAGACCGTGCGAATAAACTACATGCAAAGTTTAATGGCCCTGAGCAGAAAACGAGCGTACTGCAGAAAATTTCACGTGTGCCAAGAAGCCCCGAGGAGCGCAGCTCTCTCCTCCTTTTGTCTCCTCGGGCGCCCACCGCACCCTTCCCCGGGGCACAGGCCGGGGCACGGCGGCATCCCCACGCCTCCCTCCTTCCTCCTCCTCCCAGCCTCTCCCCTCGGCATCACGCCCTCGCACCTGGGAGCTCCCACCCGCCCTCCATCCCCAACCCCCCGCGGCCAAGCCGAGGCTCTCCCCGCTCCCGGCCCCNGGGCGGGGGTGGCGGGGAGGGCTCGGGGTGCGGCGGGAGGAGCGCGGGGAGCCGGCGTTACCTGCCCGGGGAATGGCCAGACCCGGATCGGATCCGCGCTCCGGGTTCCGATCCGCTCCGGAAACCACGCGCCAGCGGAAGCCAGCGCGGGCGGGCGCGGAGCAGGGCGGGAAGTGTAGTGCGGCGGGGCCGGCCTGGCCCTGGCCCTGACCCCGGCCGTGTCCCGGGCCATGTCCTCGGCCGTGTCCCTGCCTCACCGCCCGGGCTCCCGCCGCCTGGTTCCCCTCTCCCGGGCGGGTCCCCCGCCTGAGCCCCCGGAGCCCTTGGCGGCGGCTCCCCGGGCCGGGCTGGAGGCGCTGAGGGTGGCGGAGCACCCGGGTGGCTCTCGCCGGGTTTCCCGTCTGCTCCCGGGCAGTGCCGGCTGCGGGGGAGGCGGGCCGGAGCGGGCTGGAGGAAGGGTTGGCAGAAACAGAATCACAGGATCGATCAGGTTGGGAAAGACCTCCAGGATCATCCAGTCTCAGCTATATCCAACACCAGCTTGTCCGTCAGACACAGCACTGAGTGCCACGTCCAGTCTTTCTTTAAACACATCCAGGCCTGGGGACTCCACCACGTCCCTGAGCACCCTCTTCAAGTGTTTAATCACGTCAGTGAAGAAGTTCTTCCTGATGTCCGACCTGACCCTCCCCTGGCACAGCTTAGATCATTTCACCTCGCCCTGTCTCTTGTTCCCTGGGAGGAGAGCTCGATTCCCACCTGGCTGCACCCTCCTGTCAGGGAGCTGTAGGGAGCACTAACATCACCCCTGAGCTCCTTTTCTGCAGGCTGAACAGCTCCCTCAGCCACTCCTCAGAGGCCTTCTGCTCCAGACCCTTCCCAGCGTTGTTGCATTTCTCTGGACAAAAGCCACATCAGGTGCTCAGTGGGTTGTCAGCCCAAGCCCTGGCCATGTACATGAGCACCTGTGCCTCTTTATCCAAGGCTCACTGAGGTTCAGCACTCCAGGATGAGAGGACATAGTGTCAGGTTCCACCAGGGAAGGTTCAGGTTGGACATCAGGAGGAATTTCTTCACATAAAGTGGCATTAGACCTTGGCAGGGGCTGCCCAAGAAGGTTTGGAGTCCCCATCCCTGGAGGTGTCCAAGGAATGCCTGGATGTGGCACTCTGTGCTCTGGGGCTGGGTGATAAAGTAGGGATAGGTCAAGAGTTGGACTCAATCACTTTGGAGGTCTTTTCAAACCTAAATGATTCTATGATTCCTAGATCTCACTTTCTGGCATTACCAGGATATCCAGCCCTGTTGTGCCTGCCAGCACAAATCATTTCAGGGGCGTTTAAACCTTCAGGTTATTCCACCATTCCAGGCAGTGGCCAGGGCAAGAAGGACACAGGCTTTTTGTATTCAAGCAAGATGCCCCAGATTTTTTTCTCTGCTGAGAAGTGTTGCCTGCAGTGGAGTCTCCCCAAAGCCTTTTATGCAGTGCTCCCTGCCACCACGGTGTGACTGGTCAGCCTTCACTGTCAAACACCACTGGAGATCAAAAGGTGGTGGGGAGCTGGCACCAGCTCAGCTTTCTCCAGGGAATGTGCTCTTCTCACACTTTGCTACATCTTCAACAGCTGGCAATGGCCAGGACCTTTCTCGATTGACACCCATCCCACAAACCCAAGTACCAGTTTCAAAAGAGATGTGTAGAGTATTCTGAGAATGAGTCAGGCTGGAAGGGACCACAGTGGGTCACCAGGTGTCACATCTCCCTGCTCCAGCAGGGCCATCCCAGAGCCCACAGGACAGAGTTGTGTCCAGATGGTTCTGGAATGTCTCCAGCAAGGGAGACTCCACACCCTCTCTGGACAATCTGTTCAGGGCTTGGTCACTGCACAGGGAAGTTCTGCCTCATGTTCAGGTGGAACTTCAGTGGCATAATTTTCTGCCTGTTCCTCTCATCCTGTGGCAGATCCACCCTCTGGGCATCCCCCCTTTAGCTATTTATACACATTAATGAGGTTCCCTCTCAGGTGTCTCTTCTTCAGACTGAGCAGCCCCAGCTCCCTCAGCCTTTCCTGGGCACAAAGATGCTCCAGGCCCTTCCTCAGCTCCAGGAGCTCCTGTCCCTGCTGTGCTGAGGAGCCAGGGCTGGGCACAGCACCCAGAGGAGCCTCCAGGGCTGGGCACAGGGGCAAGATCCTCTCCCTGATCTGCTGGAAATGCTCTTCCTGATGTACCCCAGGGTACCATGGCCATGCTGTGAACTGTCTTGTCAGGTGCTTGGGGAAACTGAAACAATGCGGTATTTGAAATTTCAAAATATTGTACTTGGCAAAACAGTGTTAATTTCAGGATGGGGAACCATTTCTTCTTTCAAAATGACTCACCAGCAGTTTTAAATGACTACAGGAGTGGTAAGGGGAGTTTTTTAAGGATCTAACTGCAATAATTTGCTTTTTCAAGGACTGAAGCTGAGTGATAGTTTTTGTATAGTCTGCTTTTACTTATTTTCCCTGGATATCTCAGAGTATGGACTTCTGCCTGGTTTTCTCCAGCATCCAGCACACTGGAGTGGTTTATCCTACTTGCAGTGCATTCACTTTGTCAAAGTATAATTAATTCAGTATAGTTATCTGTACGTTTACAATACATGTGAGTCTGAATCCTGCAGCTCCAGAATTATTTTTTTCATCATTAACCTCAGACTCTGAAATTGTATCTTATGTCAGGCTCAGCTGGGTAGAGAGGTGAAAAAATGAAGATCCTTTATATTTATTCTTTTAAGAATGATGAACTGGAGGGAAGAGTATGGTGCCAGACTTGGAGCTACATTCATTCCTGCTCTCCCTCTGACAGGTCTTGTCACTTCTGCTAATGTACAGGAATGGCATCACACAAGGTAAAAAAAAACACAAAAAACAAACAACAAAACAACAACAACAAAAAAACAAAAACAAAAAACCTCACCACAGGGTTTGTTAATAGGAGACTATCAGGAAATCTGAGCTAAGCACATAAATATTATGAAATAAACAGGCATGTAAATGTGGGCAGTACCTTCCAGTGCAGGAATGTAACATTTCCTTGTAAAAGAGGGCACAGCCCTCAGGTTTGGAAGGGAAATAGAGACATTATTGTGGCTATTTTCACATGAATGCCTTTTATTTGTTTTGTTGGGGTTTTTGTTGTGGTTTAAATGTTCAGGTTGGGGTTTTTTCCCTCAGTCTGGTAGGGCTCTGTGGGGGCACTGGTTTATAACATAACCTTTTCAATAAAATCATCACAAAGGAACCTCATTCCCAGGCTGTGCTCATTCTAGTACTGGTGTCTTCCCTATAGGATCCAAGCCCTAATACTCCTCCCCCTTTGCCCCCCAATTCAGGATATTACTACACAACTGAGAGAAAAAAAATACTGAGTAACCACAATGAGCTCCACAATTCCTTCTGCCATTAGATTCCCCGCCCAATCTGTGTTTCAGGTGATTTCTCAAGCAACAAGGGGCTGCCTGATAGGCTGAGGTTATCAGGAAAGAACTCTGCTCCTGAGCAAACAGGTAAATGGTCTGTGTTAAGCAACAGGTCAAATTAGTGAAGGAGAGTAGAAAACCATCTGTTACACCTGGGTATGTAGGACAGCACACCACACAGAGACAATTGGCTTTTATTGTATGTACAGCAGGAGTTACTTCTTTAAAAAAATCCTCTTAGGTTTTTGTAGTGATATAATAAATCTGTACATCATAGATTTCAGAATTGCACCAACTTGAATTTATGTATGCACAGAAAGAAAAACACACCACAGAAGAAGTGACTATGATAGTTGATGCTAGGGAAAAAAAAAATGTTTTACCCCACCTGGAATAATACAGAGCATAATACATCATTGGGAAATACAGAGTTATAGTACTGGGAAGACCTCAGATCATCCTTCTCAGCAATTTTCACACCATGCCAGCACCTTGCATAGTAGCAGTTTGGATATCCTGAGTGAAGTGGTATTATTCATCCTTAACTTAAAGTAATCACCCTTGTTATATAATTAATCTGGAGTTGTTTGTCACCAAGGCTGAGGCTTAGCAATGTGCAGAAGCATATGCTGACTTTAAACACATGAATAAATCCACTTAGGTCCTGTGGAGGTCAGAGTATGAGGTCAGCTGTTCCCACTCACAGCAGGAATGTCTTAGCCTGGAGCCATGGCACAGTTCATTCTATAAGCACTCAAACCTCAGCTCTCCAAATCAAAGCCTGCAAGAAACTCAACTGAAAAATCCAGGCAGCTCTCACCTTGCTCTGTGTAACACCCAGAGCCTCCAGACCTAAAAAATGTGTTAAAACAAGAGCAAGATTCTTCTTTTGCTTCCCCACTCACATTTGGTAGCGTTTTATGCTTTCCCCTTTTTTTCCGATGATGTTTTGCACATCGAGAACAACAGAACTCTGCAAGAAATACACAGCAGAAAGTTTTCACTTGAAAGACACGGGAAACCAGCAAAGAGATGCAGTAGCAGGAAATGGTGTAAATTCCACTGATCTCCAAAACTGGTGTAATTGCCAGCCAATTTCATCAAAAAAAGCAGCACTGTAAATCCAGTCCTCTCAGCAGCAAGACAGTTCAAGGTCTGTATGGCCTGAAGCCCCAACCTGTCTCCCAAAGAAAGAGCAGGGAAAAAGAACATCTGCCAGAAAGCATAAGAATAAAATCCAGTATTTATGCCTACACAGTGTAGGACCTGTCCATTAAGTTGAAGCAGTTTGGCAAAGGTATTTTTCTTTCAAAATTAATTTTTTTTCTACTCTGGCATTCTTCCTGCCACAGATTCCCAAGTTTCATATATTGTTAGGAGTGAAATGACTCCAATTTCTTCCTGGGGCAAGTAGGATATGAAATACCAATGACCTAGGGACAAAGTCTTCCCCTCCTCTTTAAAGTGACTCTGAAAGGGATCTCAATCACTTTAAGAAAGTTACTTAGCTTGTATTCCCATTGGAGATATTAGGTACTTTTATTGCTTTCATCTACAAAGAGCAATTTAATCCTTGTACTATTTACTCAGTCAAAATTCACACTAAAGCTAAGACTAATCATGGACTTGTCTCCATTGAGGCAAATTGAAAGTTTAAACACCATAAAGCAAAACAAACTGCAAACACAAATTAAGAAGTTGCAGGTATGGGCAGAAAAGATCTTTAGAAAGTAAAAGGAAGCCTTCATCTCTTAGTCCTCATGAAATAAATACCATGCTTTCTTTGCTGTACAGAACACCCAGAAGCACAAAAGTGTGAGAAAAGGGACAAAAGGAATGAATATTTCACAGGTTGTTTCCAATCTACTGTTCTGACATCATTAAATTGCAAGGCAGTAAACAAGAAGCTTTCAGTGTAATAATATAATGTAAAGATTTTATCTGCTGTTCAAGAGACTAGTTATTAAAAACCTTTGTAATTTTAATAACTAAACATTTGAACAATGGATCAAATTACAAAACACAGAAGGTGATTCCCTCTGGCACCCTTCACAAAAACTGCACAGGACACATCATGGTGTTACTTGTGCCAGTTGACAAATCCAGTCTTTCTGACCCAAAACTGCAGTGTGGATCCTGCAGGTTGTGAGGATCCAGCTCTCACTGACCCAAACACACCAAAAATGTACATCCTCACATCTCCTGATCTTAAATGACAACCTGAGGAGGGGATGGGATTCATTATCGTGGGTCTTTGGGGTTGTCACACTGAGCAACTCATTTGTCCCCATGTATTTAGTGCCTTAGCTTGTTTTTACAGCAGGACATAAATTATTTGCAGAGGAGTAAGGGGAGGTGAGGAACACACCTGCCAGATTCAGAGATCCAACTTCAAATCAAACAATGTTTATTTTCCTGAGGAGTGAGGGCAAATAAAAAACCAGATTCCCTTTTTACACCAAATGCCTTGCTCTCAGCATCTGAAAAATTCATTCTCTCTTAACATATGTGAGCCCAAACCTTCAACAGAGTTTGCAGTAAAGCATGTTCTTCAAGCATTCAAGTGAGCATCAAGACCTTAAGATGAACCACTTTTTTCATGTATATCCATTCTCTAGGGTAAGTTACAAGCAAATCCTAGTGCTATATCCTGCAAGTTACTCAGTGTTGTTTCACCCTGTTCTACAGTACGTGCTAAAGCTTCTGTAAATTAAAATCCCAGCTCAGTAATTCAAGAAAACTTCAAGTAATGTTATATGCTGCCTCTACATTCCCAATTCCACAGTTCTCTGGTTTTAGTGTATGGATGTGCTACCCATGAAGCTCAGTTTTATTTGGATTTCTTGAATTTAGGGACCAGTTGTGGTTTTATCCTTCAGCAACAAAGACTGAGCATTTAAAAATGCCAGGGACTTGACCCTCACCCTGCCCCATAACACAGAGAGTTCCTGGTAAAATCTGTTGAGGGGACATGACATCAGGCGTTTTAATGCTCACATCATGAACCACTGTAGAACAAATGAAGAAACAAACCTTCTACTTTGTATTAAATTAGAAATAAACAAAACTGTTCAGGCACATTCAAGCTGGACAAACCTGTATTACTGAACTGGGATTTCCAAGCACAAAACAGCTCCAGAGGATTCATTTGTACCCAATCTTCAAAATACAGAACATTAAAATGCCTTCAAGTGTTTTCATAACAAGCAGCATGCTTAAACGTACAACTATTTGATAGTCTGGTCTACTGTACTACCACAGTGATCTTAGGAGGTTACACATGAACAGTATTTTTAAACAGTTAAAAGATTTTGACAGTACAGTCAAAAAGAAACCAAACCCCCTCTACTTTGATACTGAATTACCAGGGAACCTTGAGTCCATCAGAAATTTGAAATATGTTTCCACTCTTCAGTAGCTTTCTATTTTTGATGAATGCTTTAAGTTGAAAGCCCAAATATCTGCCAAAGTGTTGAAGAGCTTAAAGGGAGGAAAGGGGCCAGGGGAAAAATCACTGTTGGCAAAGCAGGCACAAGGTCTATCATCCATTCACGTCAGTAATTTAGTTGGAATGAATGGATATGTTTCTTGGCTGAAGAGAACAGGCTTGGTCCTTTGTCCTCAGCAGGAATGTAGATGATGGAAAAGTACAGGTAGAGCATGAATGATGGTACCTGTGAAATACTGGTATTTTACTCTTCTTCACAGCCAAAATGAGAACTATGCTTTTACTCCCATCAGTTTTTCATTTTAGACCAAGGGAACCAGCTGCAATACTTAGCAAGGAGAAAAGGTTAAAAAACTCATCTGACCAACCACTCAGCACATGATAACGCTGGTAGATCTAGAAACTGAACTAAGGGAATCCAGAATTTTTCAAAAGCTTTCTTCACAATTGTGTATTTTAAGATCTCGGTAAGTGTTTGGCAAGCTTTCCAATGAAAAGCACTGTAGAGTTAACTATGCTCTATTCACCATTTACTGCTCCTAGCTTTGCATTTGATATGATGGTTTAGGTACTTGTCTAACAAGCACTTGGGAGAAGGAATTAGAGCCCCTAAGATGAGTTTTTGTGTCAGCAATACAGCTTCTCACACAGGGAATAAAAGCTACATGTAAGATTTTGTGAGTTGCTTCAAGTAGATTTAAAAAAACCCAACAAGTTCTGGTTTTTTAAGCGTAGCTACTTTTCAGCAGAACATTAAACAATATGCTAGTATTGATATTTGCATAATTTATTGATTATGGCTAATGTCAAAGGCATCTCTCCAGCTACAGGGGGCTGAGCAGTGATTATAGCAGGCTGCAGTTGTTACAGTAGGATATCGGAGTCAGCGTTTTCCTTATGCTTCTGAACACTCACCCTTCCAAATTACAACACAAACTGCATCTGGGCCTCTTTTTTCCCCCTCTTTCAGTCTGGCTAGAAAAATCAGTTGCTACTGCTGCAGGTTGCAGTAGGGAGCACAGTGGTGTCTTCTCTCTCTGTGGAGGTTCAGTCACATGAACTGGGTGTGATGTTTCAGTTCAGAGCTCCCCTTTGATGTAAATCAGGTGATCACGTTTGGGTCCTCCTTACTACAGGATCAGTCAGGCTGGAAGTCACAGTGGGGTCACCTGGTGCCACCTCCCTGCTCCAGCAGGGCCATCCCAGAGCACAGGGCACAGGGTTGTGTCCAGATGGCTCTGGAATATCCCCAGGGAGAGACTCCCCAGCCTCTCTGGGCTCTGCTCAGGGCTGGGCCCTGCCCAGGGCAGAAGTTTTGCCTCCTGTGCAGGGGAATTGCTGGGCTCAGGCCCTGCCCGGGGCTCTGGGGCCATTGCTGGGCCTGGAGCAGAGCCTGGGGCTGCTCTGCCCTCCCTGCACACAGGGACAGACATGGGGACACACAGGGACAGACACAGGGACAGACATGGGAACAGACAGGGACAGACATGAGGACAGACATGGGGACACACAGGGACAGACAGGGAAAACACCCAGGGACAGACAGGGACACATGGAGACACCCAAGGCTGAGCGCTCAGCAGCCCAAGGCTGAGCAGCCCCAGCTCCCTCAGCCTTTCCTGGGCATGGAGATGCTCCAGGCCCTTCCTCAGCTCCAGGAGCTCCTGTCCCTGCTGTGCTGAGGAGCCAGGGCTGGACACAGCACCCAGAAGTGCCTCCAGGGCTGGGCACAGGGGCACTACTTGCTGGAAATGCTCTTCCCAGTGCACCCCAGGACATCATGTGCCTTCTTGGTCCCCACCTGCACCACTCCCCATCCTCCCTCCTCTTCCACAAGCTCCTCCAAAAGCTGTCAGGACACATCCAGCACTGCTCGTATTTGGAGAAACGACTTCCTCATCAGAGAGAAAAAGCATTTTGGAAAAAAAATAAACCCAAAAGACCACTGTTAATAGTGAACATCCTTTTATGCAAGCCATCAGCCGTATTTGTATTCTCTAGTGCTGCTCTGTAAACAAGTGCTCAGCTGGTGAGCAGGTCTCCATCCCACGGGAGAGGGTTTGGGTTTATAGGTACGGCTCTCCCGAAGCACCGTTCAGTTTGCTCTTGCTCTTGTTCCTGGAGAGGAGCTTCTTGCTCAGAATTCGTGAGAGTGTCCCCCCCTTCTTGCGGCTCTCCTCTGCCAGGGGCTGCTGCAGGAACACCAGGTCGTTGTGGGACTGGCTCATGCCCGGGTCCTTCTGGTGATGCTGCCGGCGGAAAAACAGCTTTGCACTCTTCTTCAAAATCCCACCTGCCAGAGGAAAAAAGTGCAGGACACTTTAGACAGAACAGGCTGCTGTCCTCTTGAAACTCAGCTTTAACTGCAGCACCAGTGAGAAAAGTTGATCCTCTGATTTAAGTCTCCTTCCTTACACTTACTTCCAAATGCTCTTCTGGAGGCCACGCTAATGGTCATACACACATGCACAGCGACTGCTGTGGGTTGTACCCTGGGCTCTCACATGTCAAAGAGGCTCATCCAATCTTTCCAACCAATAAAGTAGAAAGGATTTTATAAAAATAATGAAAGAGAGGAAATAATGTTACTCTTTTGTCGTTTCAGAGATCAAAGGAGGTGAAGATCAGCCTGTGAGGCACCACATGAAGCAAATTTTAATTTGAGGTTCAGGACAACGGTACCTGGCAGTGAACGTGTGTGCAGTGGTTCTGTACAAGCCAGGCAGCAGGTGTTCTGTACAAATTCAGCAGCACCACCCAGAGTAACACTCACAAAGCATTTGCTGTTCTAAATCCCTGTGAGGAATAGCAGTGCGCTTCAAGCAGATTAAAAATAACATTACATCTGCTTCCAACAGGTTCAGAAGTCTGCCCAAATCCCTCCTGTGGTAAATTAAGTTGCTTTATTTTGCCGTGTTCCTTCCCTTGACCCCATGTCAAACCCAGCATGCAGCCAAGGCAATTTGCAGCTGTCATCTCACCAGGGACTCATGCTGCCAACAGCAGCTATCTCTACTCCTCTCTTTGCAAGCTTGGGTTGTTTTTGCAGCCATTCTGCCAAATTCCACCCTCCCTCTCCATAAGTGCCTGGTGTGCAGCTGGCAGGGACACTGCTCCAGGCTACCAGCAACACTCGGCCTGGTTGGGACATCAGCTCTGTGTTAAAATAGCATCAATTTTGTATGGAATTTGTAGGGCTGCTGTCCCAGATGGCAGGAGCCTGTTTGAACAGAGAAGGAACCAGGTGACAAGCCAGCACAAGAGCTTCTGGCAGTCAGACTTGGATGTGGGGACAGGCACCTCCCTGGCACAGCTCCCACACCTCCTCCCTACACCACTATCAGGTTTCCTGATCCTTTCTCAGTTCAGCTATTAATTCCTGTCATGGCATGGTCTTGATTCTGCCTTTCCTCCCACTGCAGATGGACACAAAAAGCAACACCCAGTGCAGTTCTTTTATGGGACACTGTTACAGCTAGAATTAAATGTTTGTCCCCTGAGGACCTGACAAAGCCTCTGTGTCACTTTACACACAGTGACAGCTGCAGAGCAGGTATTTCATGGCAGCCAGATGCTGCTTTGTACACACCAAAGCAGTCACAAACATGTACTTGGGTTTATTAATGTGTGCTTTAAGGGCTAAGCACTCAGTACCTGGGAGGATATTCAAGCATGTTTTTTCTGGCAGCTGCTGAGACTCTCCTCACAGGCCACTATGGGATGGGAAGCAGAAATCAGCTGAAAGCAACCAGAACTCGTGAATTTGAATCTTGACTGCTCTCCCATCAGCCTCTGACTGGTCTTTTTGGCAAGGCAGCACCACTTCAAGCTGCTGTCAGCAGCACAAAAGCAGCAGTGTTCCACCCCAGGACACTGACAGTTGGTGATGTGCAGAGGCTGGGGGGATGCAGAGCAGCTCCTGTTTGAGCAGGCAGCTGCTCTGCCCAGCAGCTCTAGGACACAAGGCTTTATCCCTAAGCAGATTTTTAGTCCCATTCATTCCATCATTCAGACTGATTTTCTATACCAGGGAACAGCACCTGACTAAGAATGCTCCAAAAATTGTGCTGGTGGCCTGGGACAACTCCCTGCAGCTGAAAATCCTGTGGGCAGAGCTTTCCTGAGAGCAGCACAAGAAGCAGCCCCTCGACACGAGAGCTCCCTGGTGTTCAGGCTCTGCTGCCTGGAAGCTCACCACACGCCCAGCAGTGTGCAGCCAGTCTGCAGTGTGCTGCCTGGCAGTGGCTGTGGCTGCTGTGGAGACATGCAGCCCTGGGAGGAGGCAGGGCAGGGCAGAGCAGCAGCTTGGCAGTGCTCATGCTGGTTCATGTGCTGTTTGCATGCTTATGCCTCCAGTTCAACAGGATCCATGTGCCAGCCCTGCCCCCAGCACCAGGAGATGAGCAGGGAGCACTACAGGAACTCACTGCACTAATGTAGGGCGTTCTGAAAGTGCCTATGGGGGTGGGATCACTTCTGAATCTCGTCTCTGCTAATGGAGGAAGATTTCCTTCCACATCTACAAGGATATGAATAGAGACTGCTTTCCATTCCTTCCCAACTTCCAAAACAGTTTTCATACAGGTGGTTTTGTAAATACCTGCTGAGATTGTGGTAGCTCTGTAAGTTAGGCTAGAAAAGCTTCATCTAAAAATCTACAAGCAGCAGGTTTCAGAAGAAGTTTTGTTTGTATGTATATCCAGTTATGGGGTCACACATGGTTTGCATGAGCAAATTTTGATTGATTACCAGATCACTACAGCAATGGCATGATGGAGAGAGATTAGGAATGTGGAGCATCCCTCCAAGCCTTCCTTGCTACCCTCTCTGTGTGACCCTCCTGGACAGCACAACCACCAAAAGGATGATTTGTCACAGCTCTGCTAAGACACCTGAGCACAGGAAGGTAATTTTGGAAGGAGAAAAGGAATGGATGGTGGAAGAAGGAAATGGGTGCCAAACTAATTTTTGCTTCAGTTTTTACAATGAGCATCTCATTGTAAAGCTACATTTTCTTAGGGATTAAAAAAAAAAAAGAGAAATATAACTTACTGTGTAGGTAATTAATTCTGGCTGGCATAGTAGTCATCTTAAGTTTATAAAAGGGAATGGGTAAGAAAGAGGAAGTCAGAAAGGTAAAAAAACAAACAAACAAAAATATGCAAGAGTAAAAAAAAAAGTGCCAACTTTAAGACATTAACACACAAAAGGCTTTTCAAAGCAGAAGGGGTTTTGTTTGGGTTTTTTGCTGTGTTTGGTTTTTTTGTTGTTGTTGCATTTTCGGTTTTATTTGTGGTGGGGTTTTTTGTTGTTTGTTTTTTTTTTTAAGGGGAAGCATTTGACAAACAGAAGCCTTGAACTATTCACAGCTCACTGAAGGCAGGGGGGGTTGAAATGTTTTCTATCTTACTCCATAAAAGCTACTCAGCTGTGACAAAGCAGAGATTCAAGACTTCCACAAAGACATCTGTGTATAATGAAAGGGATTTGAGCCAGTTTTTTTCAAGTATTTTTTCAAGATGATACAACCCTCTCAAGAGATATTTTGCAGTTTTTAGCACTTATGCTGAATTGTGTGAAAAGGATCTCTAGAAGCCTCATCTCTTTGCACAGAGAAACCCAAAACCAGACAACAACTCACATACAAACTTCCAGTTGCTTGTTTTAGAACAGCATGCTGAAGAAGAGTCCAGAGGTTTTGCAGCTTCTCACACAGCTTCCTAAACTTTTCCAGGCTCCAAAATGAGCCAAATCCCTCGACAACAAACCCACTGCCCTCACCCCAAACACAGCCAGGACTTTCCAGTGCCTGAGCATGTGTGTGACAGGGATTGTTGCTGGACCCTCCTGATCTCTCATGTGGAGCAGCCCAGCTGTGGGAAGGGCAGAGAGCTCTGTGCTCTAAGGGAGGGTCCTGACAAAGAGCTCCAGTGTGTGCCCTGTGGGTGAGGGGGGTGACAATCCAGTCAAATTGGGAGGATTTGCAGTGAGCCATTTCCCAGCATCTCTGGGTGAGGAAAGGATTGATAATAACAAAGCAGAGAGGGATGGACATGAGTGAAAAGCAGAGTGGTTTTTGTAACTTTAAGGTGCAACCTGTGTGCCTGTTTGGGGCACAGTCCACTGCTCTGGCCCTTTTGTAAGATTTCCTAATAACCTCTCTGTTTACCACAAACCAGTGCTCAGAGGTTACAGGATTTACCAAGGAAACACAAAGAACCCTGAGATGTTTTCAAACTGCATCTATTCAGATATGTAACTACCTGTGCCTTATTTACTTATTAAATTAACTTTTATTCCATTTTCTTTAGGGAATTATGCCTTAATGAAATGAGTTAAAGGGGGAATCTGTTCACCAGGCAGTTTCTGCTTCAGCTGTGGTGCTCCCCTGAACTTTAGTGAGGGCAGGAGAGCCTTGTGCTCAGAGATGTGAAGGAGGAAGAGGAATGTGCATCCCTGCCATCTTCACCTTGGTAATGGGGCTGCCAATATAGGGCAAGTCCTGGGGTTACAAGGACACAGATTTCCTTGAGGAATTGATAATATGACTAGTGATTTCTCTCCCAAATAACTCAGCTGAGTGTAATAAGCTGCCAGCTTCTAAGCCAGCTTTTTCCTCAGGAGAGGGGAGGGTAAGAAAGCCTAAGCTGGCTCAGAGAGCTGACAGTGAAACAGCTTCAGCCAACACCACAATCACAAAGAGTTTGAAGGACAAAAAAAATCAATAAGAAAGGATGAACTACTGCAGCCAATTACACAGAGAAAGCAGCTGCTGAAGTGGAAGCGAGGCTCACGTACCTTTAGATTTTTTCATGCTCCCGGTTTCTGAGACACTTAATGAGCTCCCAGATATTTCCTCAGAGGTGTGGTCTAGGAGTGTGCTGGTGTCCCACTGCTGGCTGCCATTCTCCAAACTCCAGGTCTTGGGGGTGCTTTGCTGTGGCTCGGTACCAGGGACTCTTTCTGAAGCATCCGATGGCTCCTTTTTGTCAGAGGTGATTTTTTCAACAGGCTCCTCCACAGAGGGTGGATCTGCTTCCCTGCAGGAGCTGTCCATGGCTGCAGCATAGTCCATCATCAGTGAAGCTTCACTGTCCTGAGATAAAGAGGTCTGCCCAGTGGAAATAAGAGACAACACTGACACAAGTCATCCTGCTGGAGAAAAACAAACCTCCCTTCAAGAGTTATTTTAACTCTTTATACTTATAATGCTCAGGACCATCAGCAAGCCACCTGCAGCTTCCTTAGCTCTACTAAAGGAGAGGAGCATTTAGGAAAGTTTTTATCATGTTGCAAAGGCCAAATGAGTCAAAAAAATCAATTAAGTAAATGCCTTTTACCTATCCCTGGCCCCACTACAAATAACAGGAATTCCCTCCCTGTATGTGCTGCTGTAACGAAGTGTCAGCATACATAGGGAATCTTTTGATCCTTCTAAGAAAATTAACATCAGAGCATTTCATCTTGTCTCACTGTTTGCCCTCCCTCTGGAACAGGGGGACCAGAGGTTTTTCAGAGGGTTTTACCAGCTTTGAAAACAAGTAGAAAAATCTTCCATACTTTTTTCTAGTGCATCTTCCCTACATGGATGAAGAAGAAGGATTCTCTCTTCTCACCTAAACTGATTTTCCCAAATCCCTAACACCACTCCTACCCAAGGACATCATGCATTTTAGTCAGGCTGTCAAACCTAACAATCACAACCCAACCACCCTGATTTGGCTTAACTTGAAACAGTCACAGAAAAACAACCTGGCACACAAAAGTGGATTCTGCAGAGACAGCAGAAGCCGTGTTAACATTGCAGGCAGTGCAGAAAAGGCTTTACAGAACTAAGCAGTAACTCTAAGTGCTGCTCTCTGCTCTACCTTGGACACCCCTGATATGATAATGGTGCTTTTCTTTCGAGGAGACTTCAGCTTCTGCTTTGCAGACTCGCTCAGCTGCCGAATGGCTGCTTCTGCCACAGGGTCGGTGCCATTCAGTACCAGCAGCTCTGCAAAGAAAGGATCACTTCAGAGGGGAGGAGGAGAAACAGGAGAGAACAGAGCACACACAGGCAGAGTTTGTCCTTGACTTAAAATTCACAGAAATGGCATCAACACCATGAACTTTCCACTTCACCACCCAGTGATCCTGTCTTTCCCTCCTGTCACCCATTTTTGGAGAAAAGGTACCAAAATGGAACTTAAAAATCTTTTCCATGAGAACAAAGGAGGTCCTGGAAGCCTGGACAAAACACCCCATTATTTCAATGCATTGCTACCCTGTGATAACAGTGGGGACATCATGACTTATCACAGTCATGAAGAACCACAGTTCTATCATGGTGCAAGGCTGGCACATGATGCTACTTCCTCAGGTAGATTTTTTGTTATTTTGCTCCTTTTCCAGACCTCCCTGCTCAGCATTTCCTGTGATAGGGTGAGGAAGGCAAAATACCTGCCTCCAAATCCTGTAAAATCCACGCCCTTTTCTCCTCCAGTCACTGCACAGGAATATAAAATTTTCTGTATAAAATGCTCTTTAGTGACAAACACGAGTTTATTTTTAAGCATGGCCCTTTCTGGCGTCTAGGACACAAATACACATTAATCAAATTCATCAAGCTCAGGAACAAACAAGGCTAAGGAAGTCAGCAAGACAAAAATCCCCATGTTTAATTGCCTGAGGTGGACTTTTCTGGCAAGAGTTTTAACAACAACAAAAAGAATAGAGGCAGTAATTGCTGTGTTAACTGAATTGAGCAGTGCCTTTGGTTACTGTGACAGTAATGTAATAATTAAATAAAAAATAATAAAAGATGAGGCCAGAGTGTGTCTGCACACTCATCTCAAACCTTGAGTTTTTCCATCTCCCCAGCCCCTGCATTAATTCTTCTTGTTGTCATCACTCAGAACTGTGGCACAGACACAGCATCTTTTCCACAGCTCGCTGCTGTTTTGTCATGATGTTTGTATTCATTTTACCTAAGTTACTGCCAAACCAAAAGCTTCTTTGTATTTCTTTCATTTGGCTTTTGTTCTAATGAGTAATTCTTCCTGCAATACTGTATAAACACTTCACAGAAATCCCCCTGCACTCCCAATAAAAACATTGTCCACAACAATATGGAACAAGCTGTCTCCAGGTGAGTTTTCCAGTAAGTGTTTTGTGTCTTTAATACCATAAACACTTCAGAGAATCAGCTCAGAAGTCTTGCACTGCCTTGACATTTCCCAAACTGATGCAATAATACCACACTGCTTCATGATATCAGAGTATTTCTTATCCTAGAGACAGGAAAAGATCCAAGGGCTGTTACAGCTATTCATGGTCACTGCTTCTTGCCCTTCCCCATATTTGCAGGCCAATACATTTCTGTGTCTCAGAAACCTCCTGACTGTGCCAGGAGCAGCCCAAATCATCTCCAGATTCTCCATTCCCCACTCAGACCTGTACAAAGCCAGCTGAACTCCACACCAGGTGTCACTGGCAGCACATCTGTCACTGCTCTTGCACACAGAGCCACTGGAAGGCTCAGTGGTGACCACACACAGAGGACTGAAAAATGTGCTGAAGGTTTAGAGCTGCAACTTGAAAAGATGAAGTCCCCAGAGACAAAATCAGGTTTAAACAAAATTCAAAGTGAATTTATAATTATTGGCAATGTCACCTGACACTCTGAAGGAACTGCAGCTCTATCCAGGTGACTTAGGAAGGTGGACAAATGGGCACAGCAAGCCCAAAAAATGGGACAGGAAGAGAATTCAGTCTTCCTTATATCAGTCCAGCCTCTGCTTTCTCTTCAGACACAGGGGACATGTCACAGGGTTTTAATTTAGAGCAGCACCCCCATGCCTTTATGAAAGGAGGCATCTTTCATTCAAAAGCAAGAGAAAAGCCTTGCTTTTGGCTTTTCTGCAGTCTCCTCCCTTCTCCAAACCACAGCTCACTGTTATTTACTCATAACCAGTAATTTAAATTGCCAATTAAAACCAGACTTTGACTGCAAGGCTGCCACAGCCCAAACCACAGTGCTTTGTAATATAAACACCCCAGTGGTGCTGACAGGCAGCAGCCACATGGGTTGGCTGTCATTTGAACAGGATCACATTCATCCCACGTGCAGAACAGAGAAATGATCTCCTCAGCAGCTTCATTTGTATATAATAACACATTTTCATTACCTGTATCTGAAGATGACAAAGTTTTGCTGACTGGAGCACCATGAGAATGGAGGGCTTCAACAGTGAAATCCTTTTCAGTCACCTTTACTTTAACTGGAGTTTTCACAGGAGAATCTGAGGACCAAGTTTTTTGGTTATTTGAACTGGTGAAGACGTTTCTTATTACTTTTTAAATTTTTATTAGTAAGAATTTATTATACTGATTATGCCTGTTCAAATCATAAGTGTTTTGAGAGAACTGTTTAACAGAAATTCTCAACACATGTTCTGTAGTAAACCTGACCCCAAAAGGCCAGTGAAGCGTGAGACTTTTTTTAAACATTTTTGACTGTTTACAACATTAAAGAATGCTTTTAAACATTCTACTGTAATACATTAGACACTGCCCACTTAAATAAAAGATTTGCTTTAGCAACTTGAAAGAGCACAGATCTTTGTGATGCTTCACACCAAGACTGTTCACAGGTTTTACTTTTGTAATTTTCCCAAGAAAAATTGGAAAATCTGCTCCTGGAGGACATGAAAAGTGTTTTGTCATCAGCACCCTTCATCAGAGATGATAACACAGATCAGAGTTAGAAGGTACAGGATGGTTTGTTATCAGCAAAACCTCTGAGAGTCTGATATATTTGTCATGTGAAAAACCATCCAAAACCCAGCTCTTCTATATTATCACAGCATGGTGAAAATTTATAGCATCTATTAAAAGAAATTGACTGTTGACTGTTCCTTTTGCAAGAAAACAAGTTTTCATGAGAATTAAACCCCTGATTCTGGAGAATATGAACCAACAACCCCACTCCAACACATCAGAGAGGTCTGGAATACAGCACTTCCCTGACATCCCAGCCCCCAGTGCTTCTCCTGGTGCCCTTGGAGGGAGCACAGGAAGGTGTGGACGTGCTGACCTGTGCTCAGGGGGGATGCTCTCCCTTCCAGGCGAGGTTTGGTCCTCACAGCAGTGACAGTGGTGACCACAGTCCCGCAGGGCATCACAGTGCGATCCTTCTCGATCTTGGTGGCCAGCACTGGGGAGGAGACCTGCCTTGCCTTCAGTTCACTGGGCTCTATAAAAGAGAACTAAGGAGAAAACAGAAAAAACAGCACCTCAGAGACACAGTCAGGCAAGAAAGACATTATTTCTAGCTGGTGCTCCCTTTAAAGGTTTTTGCTGAGCCACACTCAAGAGTTAATTCTCTCGATAAGACACAAACTCCCTGCAATCAGAACAGGCTGCTCTGACTCAGCCACAAGTCCAAGCATGAGAGGAGCACTTCCCAAGCACTTCCTGAAGGCAAAGCTCCAGCCCAAAGCCCCCAAGGGCAGCAGTACCTCTGCAGTGATGGATCCCAGCCCTGGCTCTGCCTCCGAGCTGCTCTCCCCGGCCCCGCTGCTCAGTGCAAAGCTGTGCTGCCCAGAGGGTTGTTTCCTGAACAGGTCCAGAGGTACAGTCACCTTCCCAGAAAAAGGACCTGGAAGAATGAAATCAGCAAGGTCAGCCCAGATCTAAGCTGGCAGGATGTGTAAGGGAGAGAATACGGGGAAGGAGGAGAAAAATCCAGGCAAAATACTGCAATTGCTGGTTCTACACCACGGGGCAGAGAAGTGGCATTTTACAGCTTTTTTTTTTCTTTTATGACTATTCCTCAGCCTGGCCTAATACTGTGCAACAGGAAAGAATGGAATCATGAAATATTACTTATTTACTGTTATTTCTGGCCATTTTTTCCCCTTTCTATGCAGAATGTCTAGGGAAAAAAAGGAAACAACTGTGAGGTTCTTGGACAATCTCCATAACCAGTTTTTGCATCTTTCATTTTAGAGGACAATTTGGATTCCTGGTTAACTGGTGCATCACAAAAATGGTGTTTCTTAGTTTGAACTTTAGTAAAGCTTCAGCAATTCTCTTGTTCCTCTCCTGACTTTATCAGCTCCACTAGACCAGAACAAATTATTAGCAAAGTAACTGCATGATTTCAGAGATTAAATCCTAGTTTTCTGTGCAAGGCAGAATGTTTAAAAATAAATTCCTGGCCTTTTGGGGTCAGGTTACTACAGAACATGTGCTGAGAATTTGTTTTAAACTATTTTCTCAAAACACTTACAATTTGAACAGGCATAACAAGTATATTAAACCCCTGTCTATACCTGCATTATACAAGCAGGGATTTACATTATATTCACATAACTCAGCTCTCTGCTCATTAATGATTCTACTTTGAGTCTTCTATTGAAGTTTTTTGGAAAGGGACAGCTCAGCAGGTATGGAGGGGCAGAGGGAGAGGAAGAGAATTGTCAGTGCAATCCACTGGGACCTTTTTCTTCAGGAAACCAGGCTGAAAGTTAGGATGTAGAACATTCCTGGTGTTGTCTGAAAGACTGAAGATGCTTAGGTACAGTCAAGACTACATTTTGTCCAAGAAAAACATGAGTTTGCTGACTCCACATAAATATTTTTTAAAAATAAAAAATAGCATCCCTATCAGAGAAATATTTGAAAGCTTTTGACTTTCCAATCCCTCCAATAATCATGTATCATAAGCAAGGTATTGCACAACTTTGTACATCTAAATTATTAAAAGGAATTCTGAAACAACAGAATCAAGTTGTAAAAATGTTTGAGGCCCCATGTTTTATATTTAATCCAACATGATCAGAATTGGAGTGTTTTACACCTGATTGTGATTTTCATACCTGAATTGTCAGGCAGTCTCTGGGTCTTGAAAAGGAAGGATTTACAATTAACCCCCATGATTTCCCTTCAGCCACAGAAAGAACTCAAAAGCTTAATTTGAAACCAAAAAGGTTCACAGTGGATCTGTCAGATGTTTAAAAGATGGAAAAATATAGGATATCAGCACCTGGAAGACTCAGTATGTTGACAATCCAGCAAGAAACTCAAGGATTCTCTGTAACCTTAACCCAGACCACAAGAGAGGCACCTGGTCAGTGTATTCTCTTTCCACCCAGGATTATTGATGGATCTCACAATGGTGAGATTTTATTTCTGTGGCCACCCAGAAATAAAAGGGGACTTCTGTCAACCCTCAGAAAAGCTCACACTCTGATCAAGCAAAATAACTCAGTCTTAATTAATACTTACTATCCAACTTTCCATCTTCTACTATTTGCAGTTGCAATGCTTTTGATTTGGCACTTAGTTCACTGTGAAGGAAACAAAACCACATTAGGTCTTTGCAGGCCAAGCAGATTTTCCTTCCCACGTAGGTTTTTCCTTTTCCCCAGCTTTTCTCAGCCCTCTCTCCAAGCCAAACACTGCACCTTGCAGGTGGATAACAGTGACTGAAGGGATCACAATCAGAAAACCATGGCCTGAGTCCCTCCCCTACTTTTGCACAGCTTCAATTCATTGAATTTCAGAGGCTTTTTTTTTCTTCTCCCCAGAAGCTGAAAAATGCTGCTCTCCAAGCTGAAGATGGTTCCTAGTCTGACTGCTGCACCACAAAAAGCTTTGTTTCTCCTAACAGGATCAAATCTCTAGGTCAAGATGCTGGAACAGGCTCAGTCAACATCCCTGTCAAAGCAGGAAAAAGTGTCCTGCAAAAACAGGACAGATGCAAGAAAACAAAAGTAGTCGCAGCTTTAAATGAGGAGAGTCAGTATCACTTTTCCAAAACAAGCCTCAAGGATGCTGCAAGCCAACAAGAACGAGTTCCTGTGTGACAAAATCCAGGTGAACTACTCTCAGAATTACATGTGGTACTTCCTAAGATGGACTGGACAATAGATACAAAATCTTTCCTCTGAGTGAGACAGAGAAGCAAACTGGGCACGTACTGAGGAGCCCTCCAGTAAAACTTTATTTTATAACCTTCTCAGCAGGCCTTCTGCTGGAAACCCTGAGGGCATGCAAACATGTATTTCATTTTGCTGTGTCTCTGTTTCAGGATGGTGTGATCCTGGCTGCAGACACCCCACCTCCATTAGATGCTGTAGATTTTTATGCATCATCTGTGCAGCAGATTTTAACTTTTTCCCTGCCACTCCCACCCTTCCTGCACCCCAAAACTTGGAAAGGAACACCTTGATGGCATTACTGCTGCTCTGCCATGAAGCTAAAGCAGAGCCTGACGTGGTGGTCAGTGCAGTGGTGTTCAGAGTGGAGGATATTTTTGGCTCTAAAGAAAGAAAAGGGCAGAGGTTTGTTTGTGGGAACTTGAAAGAAGTTCAAAAACCCCTGCCAAAATCCTATTCATTTATCTGCAAAAGCCCCCAAAAGCTTACCTCATGCACTTCTAAAAAGCAGTGTGGAAACCCCAGCACCACTCCTGGTGTCAAGGCCAAATTCCAATCAAGTTAATCACATCCTGCCTGCCCTCTCTCAGCCCTTTCAGCTGGAAAAGGGTATTATTCTTACAAACTTCCTGTCCCAAACTGCTGGGAACTTGCCTGCTCTGCAACACTGAGCACTGTTCCACCAACAGATGGCTGAAGTGAATCACAGACCCACTGGCTGAAGCACTTCGTGATACTTCAGAAAACAAAGTTCACCAGTGACTCCCCCCTCTCCTAAACTCATGCACCTCAGAGGACTTTTTGCTCTGCTGTTAGAAAGTGAAAATAAAAACAGTTTCAGAACTGCTCATGTTTGACCTTATTTACAGCAGCTGTGTGAACCACAGAATATTGTGTAGGCTGCCTGAAAGTCCCCTTTTTCGTTCCACAGGAGAGAGAAAATATAGTGAAGTTTTACACTCCCTTTTTAGTCATGGCCACCATTATTTTAGATGCTCAATTGTTTTTGCACATTTGCTTCTCTCACTTACAGGAGGGAATGGAGAGGTATTAGATTCCCTCAAATGCAGCTTTCACAGTAAAGTGACTTCAAAACCTTGGTAACACCTCTTTTCTGGCACTGTAGGAAAGCATGAGGTGATTTATTATGCCTGTGACTGCTGTCATCTACTAGAATCATGTATCTACCATGGAACATCTAGAGACCTGTGTCTCATATCCATGCAGAGGGTAATTAGATATCCTGAAGTACCAACCAGCTCCAGATTTCTCTGAGGCCACACAGAGTAAGGCCAAGATTGGACCTATTTCAAAATGCCATTCTTCTCTGACACAGTTCAGGAACAAAAACTTGCTTCAGTGTGAAAGTACTCTCAGTAGATAAGTTACTTACAAGATAAACTCTTCCTTCCAAAAGGGATGTGCAGCATTTTTGCCTACAGAGCTGGAAAACTTCTGCATAGGGTCATTCAACTGAACTATACACACAAGGTCTGTGCTGCCTGTAAGGGCAAAAAAAAAAAAAATCAACAGCCAGTTATGAATGCTCTGTCACCAAGAGGCCACTTGCTGAAAAGAAACCCCCACTCCTTGCACACTGCACTTCTGAACAGACTTTTGCAGACACTTTCTCACCTTCCCACAGAATAAATACCTTCCCTGGGTACATTCATGGCAAAGGTCACTGTTGCATCACTGCTGTCTTATGAACCACCCTACACACTGTGAAACATGACAGCCCAATTTGAATCCTGCCATGAAGCAAGAGAGTGCAGGCATAAAACGATCCAAGAAGATGGGGGAGACACACACAAAAAAAAAAGTGAGCAGGCGATGTTGTGGGTGTGAGGCTGGGAGGGAGCAAAGTTGCTTTCAGCTGCTTTAAAAAAACCAGAAGTTTTCTAAGTTCCTCCTGGCCACAGTCACAGTGGTTTATTTGGACATGAAAATAAGCTTTTTCTGCTGGCAAGTGACTGATGACAGCAGTGCTAATTCGCAATGGTTTGTGCACTGTGGTTTTTAACAAGTTTTAAAGCTTTACTGCAGACTTATCTCTGCCTTGATCTCAGAATTTGATAGTGCTGCAAATTGGCATATTAAGAGTAGTTATACTGCTGCTCCAAAGGGAAAGAGTTTGCCAGATTTGTTCCTGTTAAAACAGTTTCTTTCATATGGCTTTCACAGCAGCAGAAATCATTTAATCCCAGACTTCCAACACTTCAAGGAAAGCAACACAAAGCTCAGTGGTGACTGTGTGCAAAGCAAACAGAAGATGCTGCCCCTAGTTCTCCGGAAGAATCCGGGTTTGTGTTTGCCATGAGCAGCTCTCAGTTGTTCTCTAGGGATGCTTTGGGGCCCTGGATCAGCCCTGTCTCAGGCACAGAGGCAGCCTGGGCCTGGCAAGGTGATTAAAGGAGACAAAGCACCGTGTACACACAGCTTATTTGGGATCCAAGCTGTCCCCAGAGTAAGAAGCTGAGCAGCTTTCCCAGAGGCTGAGCCTGAGCTGATGGACCTGGGCTTTTCTGCTCACCCAGCCGTGTGTCCCTGCAGCCTGGTCCTGCTGCCATGTCCCCAACCCAGGGCAGGGACCCTGCACAGCCCTGCCTGCAACAACACCTGAGCCACAGACCCACTGTACCCAGCTGGGGATTGCAGCTTTTCTGCCCTGGACACCCTGCTGTAAACAATTACCTGCTTTTTCCTTACCAGCAGAAAACACTTTTGCCCTAAATGATGCCCTGTAGTGCATGCAGTGCAAATTCTAGGGTGATCTTTGTTTATATATACAAACTAAGGAGATAAAAACAGGCACAGCCCATAAGCAGAGATCAGTTCTGCTGCTGGGTATTCACCTGCTGAACTAAAATACCTACAGGAGAGCCAGAGCTCCTACAAACCCTGTCAGCATCCATCAATCATCCATGGTTTCATCAGCACAGCCAAGCTGCCCCTCCCCAGCCCGCTGTGTACCTGTGCAGGTTACCCTGAAATACTGCACAGGCCCATGGAGCCTGAGTTCCAACAGGATAATTCACTACTGCAAGCCAAGGCCAGGAAAAGGGAAGGGAATGTTAATTAAAAGTCAGCAAGTTATGTGCAGAAGACAGCACCTTTCCAGCTGTGCAGGATTTCCTGCTGGATTTCAAGTGTATCAGTTAAACCCCATTATGAAGCTTTACTTCTCATACTCAGTTCCAAATATTTACACTCCAGGAGCTGCTGGGGAACAGCAAAATTCCCTCCATCTCCTTTTAGAATAGGAAATGGGGACTTTGCCTCCCAACATCTGTGTTCCCAGAGCAGAGCGCATGAATTGTGCCTTTTTCTCACCTTTTTAGGGAAGGTGCAGCAATTCCAGAAGGTGTTCTGTGCACACAAAGGTATCTCATCTCATGACTTTTTAATGAGAGGCAAAATGACCCAATCTTCTGGAAAGTTTAGTCTGAACTATGAAATTGTAGAATAATAACAAATCACAGAATGGTTTGGGTTGGAAGGGATCTTAAAGATCATTTCATTCCAAACCCTCTGCCATGGGCTGGGACACTTTGCTCTAGACTGGGCTGCAGCTGCCAGCATAGTTTTATTGCAGTAGGACATTTCACAGCCAAGAGTTGCAGAATTGCTTTTAAAAATAATTTGTTGGGTTTTCTTTTTCTTTTTTTTTTTAATAAAAGCTCTGCAGAGATTTTTTTAGGGGGATCACTTCCAACCAGGATGAGCGCAGCAGCATTATGCAAGACTCAAGGGCAGAAACCTATTACATCTCACTGAAAAAACAGGACAGCAGCAAGTAGGATATATTTATCTAAAACTACTGCCTTGCCCAATTTAGCAGCCACAAGCTTCCATTAAAAATACTGTTAGGGAATTGTTTAGTGGCCATAAATAACAGAGCCTCCAATCTGTATTTCTGCTGACAGAATCTGAGCTGTGCCTGCTCATGCCTCCATCAGTGACAGAGATGTGCCTGCACCTGGAGAAGTCTGAGAACTTGCAAGACAGGCCTGGTGCTGCTTTTCAAACCCAACACTAACTTCACTAGGCAGTGACCTCTTTTTTGGCATCATTCTCCACTTGCAAGAGGCACCTTCTTCCTTTACCTGCAGTGATACTTTATCAGGGGAAAATGTCCTTGACAAGAAAAAAAAAAAATCTTTCAGGAGTTTCTAGTACAGGAGGAGAGTTTCAGGCACATCTGCAAATCACTCAGAAGTAAAGAAAAATAAGGTAACATTGAATCAAGCCAATGTCACTGCCAGCAGCTAATGGAGTGTTGGATTTGAGCCCCTCGTCTTGGGTACAGCCAAAGCGAGAACTATTAGAAATTAAAACTAAAAGCCAAAAAATAATCAGCCAGCTTTATACATGCTTATACAGCTTTATACAATTCAATCTGCTTTCAGCAATGATGGATTTCTGTACAAGAAGAACAAGATGTTTAAATACTCAAATAAACTAAAATATACACTAAGTCAGCACTGATACAGGTTGCCCAGAGAAGCTGTGGCTGCTCCATCCCTGGGAATGCTCAAGGCCAGGCTGGATGGGGCTTTGAGCAGCCTGGGATAATGGAAGATGTCCCTGCCTATAGCAGGGGGTGGAATGAGATGAGCTTTAAGGTCCCTTCCAACCCAAACCATTCTGGGATTCTACAAAGTCAATTTCTCAGAACACAGCAATTTCTTAAACCTTATTTTGAGAGCAGGCTGTAACCCAGAACTTCCACATTATCTCACCTGTAAGGAAAGTAAAAAAACCCCAAGGCCAAGCCTGCCCAGAGGGGAGCAGCAGCCCCTGGGCTGCCTTACCTGCAGCACGGGGATCGCTCAGCTCCACCGCGATGTTCCTCACCAGCAGCTTGAGGTCGTGAGCCCTGGGAGGTTTGGGAGGACTCGTGCCCTGAGGGAGAAGGCTCGTGTTCTGTACATTCTGCAAGAGGTAACCAGGACAAGGGGCACTGTGCACATGCCAGCACCACAGCCCTGTGTCACACAGGGCAGCAGGGCTGGGCTGTAACACCAGCAAGGAGGTGTGACCACAAAGCCTCCACTGCCACGGGCTCTGCTGTTCTAAACATGTCACTGAAATCTAAATCTTGTCACTGAACACTGTTAAACTCACTCATTTGTCAGTGGTGAATGTATAATAAAAGCACTAAGCAGAAGGGCACTTCTCAAATGACTTAGGAAGGAATGAGCCTTACCTGAACCTCCTTTGCATCTGCAGGCCTCACACTCAACACTACAGATGGAGAAGCTGAGCTGAAGAGGTTCTTCAAGACATCTCTGAGCGTTTCAGATATTGCACATGTCCCTGCTGTCTGTCCCTGTGAGGAAACAAACAATCAGGCTTCTCCAAACTCAGAAGAAATTGAGGCAAAAATCATCAAACATTACCTTTGTCAGAGAGAGGCACATGGCTTTTGTTGCCAACAACAATTTAACAACAGATCATGCAAAGGATTACTTAAATTTCTCCATTATGCATTGAAGGAAAGCTAGAATTAAACACTGAAAAACTCATGCTGTTCTGAGAGTTAGGAAGGCACAGCTGTTATCCACAAAACCAGAAGTTTCTTTAACAGCTTTTATCCTATGATGGTGTTTTAAAGATTCTGCCCTGCTCTGTGCTCCCCTGAGAGAGCAGATCAGGTCACCAGATAAGCAGATCGGCACCGTTCCACTGATTTAATGGGAGTTATGCCAGCTTGCAACAGCTCAGAAGAAGTTAATCCTGTGCTGCACTGAAAACAAATATTATAGCATCTCCTGGAGGTCTTCTACCTTGCTGAAAAGTGCAGTGTATGGACAGAGCTGTGCTGCTCTGGGGCACTGAGGAGTAGTTTGTCCATGAAAAAATCTCATGGACATCTGTGCTTAGCAGCACAACCTCTGAGGGGTCAGAACACACCACGGATTTTGTGCACACACATGTAGCTTCACATGATTAATTCTAAGGTGTATGAAGAGGGTGAACTGCCCCTGTCCTCCCTGTGCTCCTGGAGAATGCCTGCTTCTCCCAGCATGCTCCTCAGGTATTTTTTTCTGCTCAGTTACCTACAGAACACAAGTTTTTAAAATCAAGCTGTCCCAGAAAGGACAGTCTGAAACACAACAGCTCTGAAATCTCAGTGAGGTTTCTTTTCTACAGGAAGGATGGAAATAGGAGACAAAGATCTGACCTAAAAACAAAGGACCTATCCATCTTTTTTTATCTAATATCACACTGAGAGACTTCACTGATGTGCACCTTGCACAACAGGTCAAACAGATTGGGAGGAACAGCCCTTTCCCAGCTACCCAGGTATTACAGAAACATTTAAGGGGCTTCACAAAAAATCCCAGGAATGCTGTGTACAGAAATCCTGGTTTACTGCCTTCTTACCTAACTGGCCTTTGATGACATTTTCAAAACACACAACAGCATTGGCCAGTCCCACATAAATCTGCTGCATTTACACCATGTGCCCTCAAATAACCACCAAGGAAACATGTAATACCCATTCATTTTAATAATGATCATAGTAAGTTAGGCATTTTAAAGCCACAGTAACAGCAATTTCAGCACTTAAGTTACTTAAAGAAACAGATAAATTGTGGTTAGTCTTCATTGTTTTGGAGGTAATTTCCCTCCCCTGCTCTTACCTAAATTGTAAACTCCCTGTTGTCTCAGGTGCTTTGCCATCAGCCTAACGTGACGTCTGTTATTTCACAGTAACAACAGCAGCCTCAGTCACTGGACTTCTGTTCATAGGTGTTTGCTGTTGTTTCCATAGTTATTTGGAAAGGAGATTGATTAAAGAGCCTCCTGTCAGCTCTGCCTCATTTTCAGCCATCCTTTTTTTGGAAAGTAACTCCCCACAACAATTCCCTCCACAAGCCAAGCCAAAATGGCTTAACTGCCACCCCAAAATGATCAAGAGAATGGGTTTCACTTTGGGTTTGACTGGGGCTAGGGGTGTGCACCACAGCCAGCCTGGGGCACATCAGCACATGAAATCACCTTGTTTAAATCCAAACCTTATCAGCCAGCCAGGTTGCCCAACACAAGTCAGGTTCATCCAGCCATTACCAAGACAAAATGGGTTATTATACCCAGTGTGATGTCAAAACCACTGTGGAGATAATCACAAGTAATTAAAGGTGTTTATTTGTACACACAGTATTGCTTCCGAAAAAGGAAAAAAACAAGACACAAAAGGTGATATTGGAGTTTAGGAGCTGAGGCAATTTCTAAGGTGTAGCTTGCTCACAGGTTTCAGCCCTCTGTTTATTGCCTCTCCTCTTCCATAAGTGCTAATACAAACTTCAAAGTGAAAATAAAGCCCTCTAATGACTAAAGAACTTAACAGGCTCATCCTAAAAATGGTGACGAAGCAGAACAGGTGCAACTCTGCAAAGCTGGACTTGGGCACCTCTCAAAAAGCTGATTGTGAAGTCCAAGTGACTGCAGCAGAGTCATCTGTGTTTGTCAGGAAGGATTTAATACTTAATGACTGTTCAAACATGGATAATCAACATGCCACCCCAGCATATGAAGGTCATTTATATGCTACCTGTGCATGGTAAAACCTACATTAAAACACACTTCAAAAGGCTTGGCTGTCTTTAGTTATGAGTTTCACATTTTTATGGACAAAAGCTGTGGTAGTAAATTATGATGATTGTAGCTCTCTCAATACAGGTCTTTAGAAGCAGCTCTACAATAAACTTATTTTATAACAACGCCTTCAGTCAAGAAAACAACTTCACAAAACACAAACAAGTCTTCCCCCACATTGTAACAAACAGTTAAATCAGCACATTNACTATCCCGGGAAAGCAGGGCAGGAAAGTTCTCAGCTAGCCGGAGCATAAGCCCTGCACACCAACAGTCAAAGGCAGAAGAGAATCCCAGTCAAGATGAAACTCTTGCAGGGGATGTCCTAACGAATCAGTGCTCATATACAAAGATAAGGTGCAATTCCAAAAAGGATCAAAATATTTTTAGATCATCCATCATTTCCTTAAATAACTGTATTTTTCACAGCTGTTTCTGATCTATCATTGTCAGATTTCAAAACTGATTTAAATTAGGGAAGGAGCAATGTTTTAATTGCTTTGATGGAAATACCATTACAGCTGGGGTATTTTTAATTATTTTAGAAGTGTTCTGAGAGAAGATACTTAGGAACAGACATTCTTCACACCTTGGATTTGGATGAAAGATGTTTGCACAGTCATTTGACTATCAAATACAGACTTGTTTCAGTAATCTTGAGAGGTGCTGCTGGATTTCAGAGATGTAGGGGTTTGATGGATGATCCATGGCAGATACTTTATACCACATTTTGGACCAAGGGGATGGAGACCCATCTGCTCTACCACAAATAAAACTTACTACTGACCTCCTGCACTGCTGGCTGGATTTCAAAGTCGATTTCATTGGTGTTAATGAGGAACCACTCAACTTTGACATCTTCTCCTTTGTCTTTCACATAGAGCTGAAGCTGTGGAGAGGAAAAGAGTTATTGTAAAAGTGGTGTGGTGTCCTGGAAGGAAATTGCAGGTCAATCTCCACCCTAAGGCTCAGCACAGGAAGAATGACACCAGTTTCTCAGTAGGTAACTTCAAAGTGACACTAAGGAGGCAGAAGTTGCTTAAGCTTTGAGAGTGCCTGCCAGTTAAAAAAGGGAATTGTTCTGGATATCCAAGTAGTCTACCCAACATGTTATTAACCCCCAGTCTCCTGAAGAGGCAGCTTAATTTCTATGTTTACCACTTGGCCCAGAGGGGAAACAAAAGGAAGGGAAGAGAGGACAACACTTCAGACTTTACCTGCAGGTGGACTGGGGACAGCTTCACAAAATACGACTGAGCTTCGGCAGCCTCAGGCAGAGGGGCTGAGACAGCAACGAGGAATTTAACAGAATCTCCCACAACATTGCAAGAAACCACCTGGAGGAAGGAAAAGGATAAGGGGAAATGGAGAAACAAATTAGTCTTCTGAAGGTCTGGTGAAGGTAAGAAAGAAAATAAGAAAAGAATTTAAACTAGCAGAAATATGTTATGTTGCACAAGTGGGAAATTTCTAAGCAATTTCATTCATGTTCCCACCTCTTTCTGCACATTCTTCCAAAATCACATAGTTCAAGTGATCAAATCTGTACATGCAATTTAATACCTGCAAATTATGGCATTTCCCAAAATTTCTTTTGTATTGCTACCTAATTGAGAAATAACTCCTTGCCTGACAAGCACTCCTTTCCATTTCACAGATCTATGTATTAAAAGCTGCAAGAGGACTCAGATGTTTGTTCTTCTTCTTCTGCTCTGAGCTAAGTAGCCTACAACAGGACAGCTGATTTACCACACAATCTTTAATTTAGTGGCATCCAACAAATGTGAAACTTTGGTACAGACCTGCTGCTACAGCAGAGGATTCTGTCTGAGTAATTCCAGTTCTCAGTGGGACAAGAAGGAGGAGGAGCCTTTAAGAATTTATTCAAGCCTCTGACCAAACCAAGAAAGGCCCTGAAATGTGGTGACAAAGCCAAATGTCTGGGAAAAGTCTGAGTGCCACTTGACTGCAATACACTTTTACAAGCAATAATTTAACTTGTTATCACACTGAGTTTGTAAACAGTGGACAGTTTTTGCTCCCTCCCCTCTGCAAAAACTGACTGAGCTGCCATGCAAAATTCCTGGAGTGTGCAGAAATTCCTGGAGGGTTCCTGGCGGCACAGGAAAGCCCATGGGGTGGAAGTCAGAAATTATTCATCACACCACAGAGGCATGTTTGTTTTGCAAACAGCTGTGCTGGCAGAGGAGAGCTGCTTGTCCCCGTCCCTCTGTGGTTACTGTCCCCGCAGCTCCTTACCCTGACTCAGGCACAGAGAACCAGGTCAATGCCATGCAGAGAGAAATAATTCCCTGCATGGTTTGTCTGATGAAAACTCTGCATGGTGCTGTTAAATTGTGTTTGTGCACTTACTGCTCCACTTAGGGGCACTGGAATTGAAGCTGAAAGCTTTGAAAGGAATCATGAACCTCCTGGAAGATCCTTATCAGTCTTTCCTTAAATACATTTCATCTCCCTGAGCTCTCTGGGGTACATTTTAAGGGTAGCCAGGGCTTTATCAAGGGCCTGAGTACATCCATTAAGGTAGAGACTTAATTACAAAGGAGCAGGGGGTGGGGAGGTGGATATGACAAATAAAAATCCCAACCACACCCACAAGCAGTAAGATTTGCCTTTTCAGGTTATGTCTTTGCAAATTATAATTTAGAAGTGGACAAATTAATTTTCCTCACCTCTCCACCTTCCCAAAGTCCAGATTCCTTCAGAAGTGATTTCTGACCTTAATCTCACACAAACAACACCAACATGGTAAAATATAAAGGGTTTTTAATAGCTGACAAGAACAAAGAGCCCAGCTGCTTCCAGCTGCTTGTTTTACTTGTAGCTGAGATGAGACACAGAATCAATCCATTCATTCAAAGTAATAGATTGATATGGTGACTCTTTAAAATGAAAACAAAAAGGTTCTTCCTCTGTTTTGAGGTAAGAGGAGGAAAAAGGACAGGTCTGATGCAAAAACTGCTGACACTTCCTTATCCTAAATGCAGTGTTTTATTATCCATACATGTTTTTTTCCACACATCCATAGGAAGTTCAATGCATTCAGAACAAGTTGGACTTGCTGTACATGCAGTGCAGAGCCATTCATCTGGAATTTCTGGATGTCCAAGAGCCAAGGTTGCCAGGTACGTGGTTGATTAATGTTTTTAAATGAAATAAAAGTTGTGGCCAGATGAGTGCCACTTGTTTCTTAATCATGTTTAATTCCAAATAAAGGATGGAAGCAGACACTCCAGGTGGCGGAGCTTTCATTTTTTCTCTGTGTATTTTGTCAAGAGATGCTAAATCAGTTTTTTATATTTATTTTTACCTTTCATTTCAAAGACCAGACCAATGGTGTTTGGAGTTTTAGTGTCCTTGATTAATTTATTTTCTGCCAATGCCATCTACTAAGCCCTACTACCCCTCTGCCCCACCTGTACTGAAAAAGCTGTGGTATTCACATACAGCCACCTGTCAATTTTTAATCCAGTCATCAAAAGGAGTGGTTCCATGTTCGTAAATGGAAAGTAATATGTCTTTATGTCAGGTGATTCCCTTTGTTCTGGGAGCAGGATGGATGATGGAGTCAGAACACTGAGAGAAGCAGAACTCTGGGCTAGGATTTGAAGAGAAAGCAGCTTTGTTTTCATCTAGGCTGCTGCCACAAGTGGTGAAAAGGTGATTAAAGAGACTGCAACTGCTGCTTCCCTTGCTGAGTGACATTCCTTTAGAAGTGCAGCAGGTGATTTTGATAGACCCAAGCAGAAATATGTAGGCCACTTCCCCCATGGCAGGCACACAAAGAAAAACACTGAAGCTTCCCGTGCTCCGTTCCTTTTCCCCTGCCTCATTCCAGCCTGCTTCCTCAAATTCATTCTCTCTGCACAAGAGCTGGAGAGGGGAGGACCAGGCAAAGCATTCCTCTCTGGCTGGCAGGGGGAAAAAGAGGAAGGATAAGTGTCCACAAGAAAACAGAGCAACCTGGACCGAAAGGAAGAGAGTTCTCCTTCCATTCCATTTATATTCCTCGTTCTCTCTCCCACTTTCCTTACCAGAGACATCCCCAGTTATCAACCCTTTGTGTTTTAGAGTCTAGAAAACCTGTCCCTTTTATAACAAATTGCTCTTTAAAAATCAAGCCCTGCCCAGCAGCTGGGAGCAGCTGATTCTGAACTCCCAGAGGGGTCACCCCCAGTCTGGACAAGACACATCTCCTAAATGAGCAGAAACGGGGTGGGGTGAAGTAGCAGCACAAAGAAACCAAGACCAAGGTATTTTTCCCCTCCAGCACCTCCCTTGGCACAAACAACCTTCTCTCCATGTGCTTTGAGGATCTCCCATGGAAGGAGCTCCCAGCCCCTCCTCAGGTACCTTTGTGTCCCTGCTCCTCCTCAGTGCTCTGCCATCCCTCCCCACACACAGCTGGTACTGAATCACCCACTGCCAGGGTTATTCCTGCTGTTTCCAGCCTCTCCTCTTCATCCCTGACCTGACATCCTCACAATGGGATGAGCTGCAGCAGCCAAAGCTCCCAGACCTGGCTGGGCTCAGCTCCCCACATGCAAAAAACGCCGGCACCCAGCTCCACTGAGCTGCACATGCTGTGACACAATTTCCTGACACACATCTAAAACTCTGAGTATAATTATCCTGTAAACGATTCTCTTCCAGAGAAACAACCACAGGAACAAAGGAGACTGAAAAAGCACCTGGTTTGAGCAAGACTGTTCTGAGAAAGTCAAGTGTCCAAACTTGTGTACTCACAGCTATTAAAATTCTTCCCCTGCTTTGCCATTCCCCTCTATATCCAGACTTTTTCCCTTTGCAGTTCCTCTGGACAGGCTTCAAAATCTCAGTTTTTTCCTTCCTGAAGTAGCAGCAGAAGCTGCTTCATCTCAAGAAGCACCACGGTGCTCCTCACACATGTTGTCCTCTTGCCTTGAGGTTTCAGTTTTGGGACTGGGTCCCCATTAATTTGTGCATTACACATTCCCTTTTCTTTACTCTTCCCTGCCCAAGTGCAGCAGCAGGTTCCCTCCCTGAGCTTCCCTTCCCATTTTGGAGGGAAGCTCTGACAGCCTTGATGGGGAACATTACCCTCACCTTCCCCAGGCCCTTACCACACCACATGTGTTTGTAAAACCCCCAGCAGGACAGACCTTGATTGCCTTTTTTTTGTTTTGTTTTCTAGAAGGAAATTAGTTTTACTGCACTTGGTATTTACTTCCAGAAAGAGCAGGTTACTCGAGGTTACTCAGTAGTATGTAAGTAATACAAATATTTAACATTTTCACAAGAGAATCAGAATTAACCATGAGGCAGCCACACAGTGAAAGTTACCTTGATCTCACAGTAAGATTTAGGATCCTCACAATTTCCCATGTGTCTCACAGGGTACTACTATGACAAGGCTCTTATTTTTGGGATGGAAAACTTATCTTGTCAATGGTCACACAGACAGTTTGTGTGCTTGGCTTAAAACCTTACCACAAGAAAATTTTTCAAGTCAAAAACTTCTGCCTTTTAACAATCATTAGTGCTCAGCTGTTCAGAAGAATATTACAGGATCTTCTTGGTTACCAGAGCCAATTCCTTTATTTCTTGAGGGAGTTTCTCCAGCTTCTTCCCTGCTCTTTCTTTACCCAAATAATTCACCAGATCAAATGAAGTGGAGGTGACAAATGCAATGTCTAATCCAGGCATAGGGAGGTGTGCACTTTTAGGAGCCAGTATCAAACTGAATTTGCCTGTAAATACAGTGAAAACCTCAGATGAGTTTTCCCAATGGTGGTAAACACCACAGGGAAAAGGCAGGGATGCACTCAGTGCAGGAGAGAGAGTTTCCATGTCAGCAACTGAAACAAAGCAGAAGCTGATGGAACGTGTGAATTTATCCACTCCTTTGAGACCAACATATTTAAATTCAAATAGGTGGAAAAAATGAGGACCGAGAGAATACAGTAAACAAGCAGGGAGTACAAGGAGACAGGACAGGAAGAATTTTCAATCCACCTAGTAAGTTCAAATGAACATCAAACGATGCCCAGACAGGAAGCAGTACTTACACTTCAGAAAGGGGAATACAAATCAATACAGAAATAGAATTGCTAGTTTGGCCTTACTATCATGCAAGTCTTTCCAAACCATCTGAGACACAGCACAGCTGAAGACACAGAGACCAAGAGGGGACAGAAAACCCCAGGAGGGGTTTGCCAGTTTGTGCTGTGGCAGCTTGGAGAGTCACTCACTTGCAGAGACAGCTCCCCCGTGCCGGGGTGCTGAGGCTGCCCTCACCCCTGTGCCAAGCTGGCAGATGTGGCACAAGGCTTTAGGAGCCCCACACACATCTGCAGCAGCAGCTGGAAGCCAGGCAGTGCCAAAGCCAGGATTACCTCCAGTGAAGCAAACAAACCCCCACCCTGAAGCCTCCCCTTGACAAGGCACTCAGTTCTGAAGAAAGTTACATCATAACCTTGTCTTGTTTACTTCTCTAGGCTCACCCCACTAACAATTAAGTCTGCACTCCATCATTCCCCCATTAGGGTGGAATGGGATGTTTGAAAGGGAGAGGACAGTACAGCCAGCAGGGAGGTGAAAGCTGGAAAGAGGATACCAAGGATTCTTTCAGGCACCAAACCTGTCACACAGCTAAAGTCCAAAATACCTCAGGAGAAACCTGAGAGAAAATGTGATGCTCAGGAAAGCAAGCTGGGAAGCAGCAACATAAAGGAAGATAAGGTCATCACACAAGAAAGCTGAAAGACCTTGAAAGGTAGGAGAGGAATGCAATACAAAACACTTTGTGTGTGTAAGAATTAACAACTACTGCTCACATAAAGGACAGCACCACAGGGAGAGAGACCTTGATGCAACAAGGCACTCACAGCATGAAGCAGCCACAGGAGAGGCAGATTGGAGACCAAAACCCCTCAGGAAAGTACTTCCAGACACAAAAAGAAGCTGCCTCTCTGCACTGTGAGACCTTACCTGTAGGGCTGTGTGGCCTTTCAGCCATCAAGTTCAAAAATATGGATTTAATTGGAGCTGCTGCTGAGAATGGGTGCATAGGAGAGACTTAGGAGCCAGGACAGCATTGTAAAAAGAGATTTAGGGAGCAACTTATACAGGCAAGCTAAACAAAAGCTGGAAGGAAATATAATCCCTTCATAATACATTTACTGACAGCAAGCACCATGGAGGAAGAGTAAACACTTTAAGAAGAAGGGATTATATTAGTGCAAAAACTAAAAAAAGGCAAGGAAAAAATCTCCACGGGCTATAATTCCACCTAGGCTTGTAAAAAAACCCCAGTCATTAAAGCAGCAAAGATCTGGGATGGCTTTTGAAGCAAAATGGAGAGTTAAAAGACAACAGGAACTGTACATCACGGTCAGGGTAGTTCACCCCACCAAAAATAATCAGAAATAAACACACTAGGAATGGTCCCAGTTAGGAGTGCAGCAGTGACATTAAAGGAATGGCACGCTGAAGGAATTTTAGCCCTTTCCATTGGAGCATGAAGCAGAAAAAGAAGGGAGACTTCTGTCACAGCCTGCTCCATCCAAACCCTCTGTGCCAAGACCCCAGCAAGAGAATCCTCTTTTTTGTTGCCTTTTTTATTGCTGTTTCTGTTGTGAAGTTCAAGTCCTCTGGAAATAGACTGCACTAATGGAAAGGCTGGCAGAAAAAGCTAAGACTAAGAATATTTCTCATGTTTACTTTATTAAAACAAAAAACAAGCAATACCACACAACAAAAACAGGCCACTTCATTCTATATATTTAGGCTCTGGCCCAAAATTGGAGGGAAGACAACACATAAATAGGGGCTTTATCAAGGGGCAGTGTGGTGTAACCTTCGGCCACAGAGCAGCTCTGTTCCTATCGCCACAGCCTGAGAAGCAGCAGCATTCCAACCATGTCTGCACTGAGCAGCACACACCAATTTCTCTCAGAACTTTGAGTTCGGGCAAGCTACAGAGAGAGATTTTGATTTCACACGCAAGCATTAAGAGTTTGAAGAGGCCAGGGAAAAAACACCAAACCTCCCCCCGCAAAAACCCCTTGGTATTACGTCAGGAAGTATAAGACACAATTATCATATAAGAGAACTCCTGAGGTGTTTTGAGAAAGGTATGCATTTAAAGAAGAAGGAAAAGTAGCTACCAGACTGCCACTCTAAGGTTATTATACCTTATAATTCAAATAAATATTCAGGTTGTACCTTAACTGAAGGAGTAAGAATGACTCAGAGAACTTTTCCAGCAGCTGTGCGCAAGACTATTGAAATTGGGTTTTGACACAGTTCAGAAGAACCCAGTGTTTGAAAGCAAATCTGTTTTAGTCCAATAAATTTTAAAATGTGCTTTTGTTGGTCTAAGCTGTTTTGAAACCACGTCAGATTTCTGTCTGCAGTGTAACACCTCGATTAAGATGCTGGAATGGCTCAACCCAGCCCTGACTGTCCCTTCCAGCAGCATTTCAGACACTGCACTGCAAGACATCAGGATTTTTGTGCTGTTATTTGCCAGCTTTTGTTTGCAGCAGCTCTCCCTCGGGTCCTGGCTTCACACATGACACAGCACATCACTTTCAGACCTGGCAGTGCCCTCTCCTTACAACTTCCCATCGTGACATCTTCCAGTGGCACACAGTAACACTTCTGCCAACCCCACAGCCCTACCAAGTCCAGTCTCTCCAGCCTCACTGACCATGAGACTGAAATGAATTTTTTTAAAAAGGGAAAAAACAAGTACACAAACAGCTTTACGTGTTAACAATCCCCAGCTGCCACCAGTCAGGGTGTGCCTCTAAGTTGTGTATCAGGCAGATAAGCATGCATAGTTTTCAAAGGAATCATGGCTGAGCTGCTTAGCATCTAAATCACACGAGCAAAGCAAAATAACAAAGCAAAACTAAAAGAAATGCATTAGGCTAATTCGATGCAGGTGCCTAATGTAACCAGTACTTACAGTCACTAGGACAAAAATGCAGGAGTGTACATTGCTAGTAAACATATACAGATTTTTCCCCCCTTTTAATGCATTTTTACTGTTCCAAGAGCCACTGTTCTGCCTTATTTTAATTTCACAGGCACTGAACCACCTTCCCAGTATTTGCAGTGGGAGAGGAGGAAAGAAATCACTTGCTCCTCACTGAATACAGGGTCCAACAGAGTCAAGACTTCACCCTCAGGACTCTGCACCTGTCCCATGGATCCTTACTCAGCTCCCACTTAGGGAACAAACCTGTCATCAGCCACACAAACAGCAAGAGGCAGACAAAGATGTTTGTCTGTCCCAGGAGAGAAATTTCTTTCTTCTCAATGAAGCTCCCACTGCACACTTCAGCAACAGATATGATGAAGAACCATCACCAGGACTGTGGAGGTGGGGGAGAGGGTTGCTCCATGAGCTCATTGAGGGCGTAGCTATAAACTTGGCATAACCCTGGTTATTGTGCATTTGGGGGAAGCCTCGGAGCACATTCTGCTCACAAGGTGCAAAAGAAGTGAATCAATGCAGGGAGCCTGCACACGTTCTTTAGAGAGGCAGCCTCTTACCTGCCTCGACAAGCACAGGTCAAGGGTACAGATCTATTGACAAATAAAACTTCCACTGACACTAATAAAACATTTCCTGACTCAAGGTACACTGAAAGGCAACAAATCCAAAGTTTACCTTCTCTCCAGCTGACTTTACAACACTGGTAACTTCTTTAACTGCTAGCTCCAGTGGTTCTGCTGGGTCATCCTCCTCAAATGTGAGCAACTGAGAATCCTAAGGAAAAAAAGAAAAAAAAAGAAGCATTGTTAGGTGATGAAAGCAGCACCTGAAAACAAGTGATAAAAATGCACTGCTAGTCAAGTCCCTGGAATTGCAAATGTACGTCAAAACTTCCATGTATTAATTGCATGACACCTCATTACATAATACAGGGTAGAGCCTGAAAACATATACTTAGGACATAACTATGGGCCTAATCATAACTCATCTTTCCCTGTAGTAGAATATCAAGGTACACAGTACAGAGCCAAGTCCATGAACAGCAACAGGGCTCAGCGAAACTGCTGTTCTTCAGCAAAGATTTATCAGTGCTGTAGTTTGAAAAGGCGTGTTTGGTTTGGCCCACTAATACGGCTGCAGTAGGCTCTGCCAAAACTAAGAAACTCCAAATATCATCTTGCAGAGGTGAGGAAAGAAGCCTTCCCCTGCCCAGCCCTTCTCATCAGTGAGGGCAGACAGTGATGACAGCCACTCCACCTTCACACAGACAGCAAGGCGCAGGCAGCCTCTGGGCACTAAGGTCATACCTTCAGGAGCACCAGCACTGCATTCTTCACCTGCTACCCACACGGAGCCCTGCTTCCCTCATCACCCGAGGTTGTTTTGCAGGCAGGAATTTCATCAGCTTCATGCTGCTGACATTGTTTTGGGAAGCTGACAGCAGGACTGACGCCACACTGCAGTGCCAGGCACTGAACTCCTGCTCCAGCTGCTCACCTGGGCAGCGACAGTGCATGTTCCTGTCCAAGGAGCTTTGCCCTCTGCTCAGGGATGGGAAGCTGCCACTTGGGTCTGGTTACTTTCAGTTCCCAGCACCTGTGCTCAAGCTGCCTGGACCCTTCTCTTCCACAAGCACAGGGCAAACCAACCTTCATTTCTTAGCACAACCTGCTCTTTTCTCAACTGCATCATGCAATTTGAAAGGGCGGACAAAATACTTTCTTTCTGCTGCCCAGCTTAAAATGATATCTGGAAAGTGTTAATTTTTATTCCTTATCTTTCACACACACATGTTGCCCCACTCTTCCTTCTTCCCCAGCCTGCTCCCTGACGTGAAAGAAGGAACCTCTTCAGTCTAAGATGCACGCAAATTCAGAGACCTGGGGTCATGCCACTTCCTAGAGTTTATCCTCAGCATTTTGCACTGACACGACAAGAGTTCAGTCCTCAGGACAAGAAAATCAGCTTGCCACAGCCTCACCTAACCTCCTCACCTCAGCGGGCATACCATTACACACCAGCACGCAGGATGCCACACCGCGCCTTTTCCAGGAAGGGCAGGTTGGGATGGGAAGAAACACCGCGATTTGTACATCTTCCCTGAGCCAAGTCACAGGCACTGACCAACCCCTGAGCATCCCATCCACCATCCAGCGGGCTCGGAGGCCACCAGCCCTTGGAGTTCCACCACACACACGCGGGTTCAGCACGGCCTGAGGCACGACGGGGGAAGCCCCGCTCTGGGAATTATTTGCCGAAGGACGGGCCGCAGGCCCAGGCCAGGAAGTTTCCATTGTTTCCTCCTCCCCACGGCCGAACAATGTTATCGGAGGACAGAACCCCTGCCAGGGGCTGCGGGGGTCGGGGCTTTCCTTCCTCCCCATCCTTCCCCGCTCCCACGCGTGCGCCCACTCCGTGCCTCTGGCCAGCTCCCTCCTGCAATTCCTGCCAGGCAGCCACCGAACACACACGTGTAAATAAATACACAAACACACACACGGAGGGTCAGCAACACACCCGCTACATCCCTGCAGCGAGTCTCGGCGTTCCTACAGCCGCTCCGGCGCCCGGAGCGCAATGCCTCACGGCCGGGAGGCGCCGGCCCCATCCTGGCGGGCGCGGGGGAGCCGCCGCCGGGCATCCCCCGTCCCTTCCTTCCCTCCCTCCCTTTCATCCATCACCTGCATCCCGGCACTCACCGCCCGCTCCGCCGCCTCGGCTCGGAGCGCCGCCACCCAGGCCCGCCGCCACTGCCGCCTCCAGCTGCCCCGCGACAGCGCCCAGGCCAGCACCGAGCCGCCCTCCTCCAACAGCTCGTCCCGTTGCGCCGGGGCA
>VWYP01018605.1:0-22970 GCA_013400435.1 Pycnonotus jocosus | reverse complement strand
CCCACGGCGCAGTCCCCGCCCCGGGGCGGTGGAGAGGGGGCCCGGCTCGGCCGCAGGCACGGCCTCGGCTCCCGATGGCTCCTTGGTGGCTCCTTGCCAGCGCTGCCGGCGCGGGGGCGGTGGCCGGGCGGCAAGCGGGGCTGACGGGGGTTGCTCGGCCCGCCGTGTCCTGCGGCGCGGCGGTGATGAGCGCCTGGTGGCCCGGGGGCAGAAGGGGGTAGACGGGTTTGGGGTGGGCACCTGGTGCCCCCGGGGGTAAGAGGGGTTTGGGATGAGCATCTGGTGACCCTGGGGATACGACAAGTTCATGATGTGCTTCTGATACCCTGGAGGAAAGGGAATAGGCTGGGGATGGGCACCTGGTACCGTGGGGTAAAGGGGCCCAGGGTGAGCTCCTTGTGCCCCCGAGGGTAGAGGAGTTCGGGGTGGGCGCCCGGTGCCCTCGGGGTGAAAGGACTCGGGACGGGCGCCTAGTGCCCGGGGGTAGAAGGGCTTGGAGTGGGTATGGGGCAGGTGCCTGCTCTGTTTCTTTCCTGGTGTCTCTCTTTACCCTTGGTAACTCCCAGCCAAAGACCCTTCCCTGATTTTTCCCCCAATCCACATGCTAAAACAACCCTTGATTAAGTTACGAAAGTTGGTCATGCAATGTCATTTTAAGATCTTGCTCCGCTTGGCTTTCAGCCCCTTCAGAGCTTTGCCTTAGAGGGCAAGAACATCTTTTCCTTGCTGGAGTTGCAGAGCATTGCAGTGTGTGCAGTTGATCCCAGAGGGGAATTCCCGAGGCTCTGGCGGTGCTGGTTCTGCCGTGCCTCTCGAGGGAGCTGTGCAGGTGCAGGTGACAAGGGCCCGAAGCCGTGTGGGCTCCCAGAGCAGACAGCAAAGGCTTCTTTGCTGGACATTTTCAAGCACATTCCCAGCTCGATGCAGAGGCAAGAAGAAAAGGGAAGCGAGGAGCTGAAAGAATCCTGGAATGCTTGAGGCTGGAAGGGACCCTGTGCAGGTGTTACGAGCCCATGAGGGAGAGATGCCTCTGCCCAAATGAAGGTGCAAAGGAGACCATGTGAGGACAACATACAGATTTTATTTAACATGGATTTATTTACCAAGAAAGGTGAGGTAGAAAGAAATAGGAAAGGTGTTTCAGAGAGAGAGCAGAAGATACCTAGCTGGAACTAGACTGCCTTAAAATTCTTTCCTTCATTCTGTGGTTCTAGAAGATATATGGATGTTTATTTTAATTTGATACTATTATTTACTTCTACAACTGTTTCATCTTCTTCATCTTATTATTTAATACTACTACTATTTATTTTTCTTTTTATTCTTGTTCTCACTATTCTTGTTTTTCTTATTACTACTACTATTTCTCCTTATCTTCTCATAATCCTTGTTCAACTTATTTCTTATTTCTTTTCTTGTTCTTATTTACTATTATTATTTCTTCATCATCTTCTTATTCTTGCTATTATTCCTATTCTTTTGGGGGGGGATTGGTTTTTTTGGTTTTTTTTTTTTGGTTGGGGTTTGGTTTTGGTGTTTGTTTTTTTGGGGGGTTTTTTGTTTTGTTTTGTTTTTTGTGAGTGGGGAATTTGTGGTCTTTTTTCTTACTACTACTGTATCTTAAATTCAACCTTCACCGCTTTGGAAGAATCATTTGTGTCGCAGTCCTGCAGAGATGTCCCTGGAGAAACACCTCCCATGCGTGCCCATTCCTCATGAGCACAATCCCAAAGGACCAGCATGTAATCCTTTCAGGATGAGAGAAAATGGCCTTCCATTCCACCAGGAGAGGTTCAGATTAAATATTAGAACAAATTTTCCCTGACACAGTGGTCAGGTATTGAAAGAAGTTGCCTGGGGAAATGGTGGAGTCACTGCCTCTGGAAGTGTTGAAGAGTTGTCCAGAAGTGGCACCTGGGGATGTGGTTTTGGGGTGATGATGGCAGTGCTGGGGACTGCATGACCATCAAGGTCTCTTCCCAGCTTGATGATTCTCTGGGATTCACCCCTGAGCCACCCAGCACCAACTGTCCCCCACAGGTGCTGTTTTGGGGCTGGCCACACTGGTAATTTTTGGCCTTGGGAGGATGAAAAGCAGCGGGGGATTGCTGATCCTGGACGGACATGTCCAGGCAAAGGCAGCTTGGCTGGATTATAGGAGCATGCCTGGCTGCTGAGCCATGTCAGGGAGCTGCTTGAATCACAGGAAAAGGCACCTGCACTTTGTTCACACCACACAGCAAAATATGCACCTAACTGCACGATCAACAGGAGGTGTTGGTTCTTGAATTTTGGTTGTATGACTAATGGACATTGAGTTATAAATCATGGCAGGACTAGATTATATGAAGTATTCCCATCAATGTAAAAGGAAATATTTAGAAGAGGTCAAATCTGGACTGTTTCTTTTAGTGCCCTTCAGGAGTATGACCCTGACCCTTTTTGTCACGAGGACTAATTCATAGGTGGTCAAGAGCACACCTGGTTTTAAAAAATACCTAGTGAATGACTGATATTTGCTCATTATTAAAAAAAAAAAAAAAAGAAAAAAAAAAAGTGGAAGAAATGGGAGTTTTTAAGCTCTCTTGAAGTTGCTACTATAAGTTTAGGAGTGGATCTTTATTACTGGAAACCAAGCATGGATATTGATATAGTTTGTAGACGGGCTAACGAGTTTTGTTTAGGCTTAGAGAATTCCTCAGGACACTGGGCAGTGTTGCTGTGTGTAATTTTGTGTTTTAATACCCTATGGTTTGTTCCCTTTCACCCTCCCCGGGGTGGTGCTTTAGCCTGGGTTGTGTCCACCCATTGGGTTGTCTGTTTTCCCTGATACATACCCCTATTCTGAAATGTTCCCTGCTAATTCTCCCTGGTACCAGATGCTGTCTGGACTGCCCCTTGGGGAATTCCCTATTCTTTGAGGCTCCATTGGGCTGTTTATATAAATCTCCTCATGATATCCTCCCCATTGGTTTGTGTTCTGTAAACTTCACCTTGTGTCCTTCCCTGGTCTTCTCCCTCTTGGCCCCTTGTCCCCAAACTCCACCCTGATTCTGTCCCATAAAATCCACGGTCCAGTCTTTGTTCCTGGTCTTCACCTCTGCACAGTATTCGAGTTACGTGACGTTCGTCAATAAAGAAATCTCGGACTGCATGTGAAGCCCACTTAGCTCCTTTTTACACTGACCCAGTGGCGACTGCTTGGGATTCTCGGGACCCCGGGGATTGTGTTGTTCCCCCGACAAGTGTCAAATCACCAGGCACGGCATGACAGGGCAGGCTCCGGGCAGGCTCGGTGCGTGCGGTGCCCGGGCTGGCGCTGGCAGCGGGCTCTGATTGTCCGGCTGTGGCTCCAGGCAGGAGCAGCGGAACAGCCCCCGTTTCTTGGGGGGAGCCGGCTGCTCCCTCAGGGCCTGGGCTCCTCCTGGGGAAGGCACAAAAAGCAGCCGAGCGGGGCGGGCCCGGGGCTGTGTGTCCCTGCCCCGGCAGCCGCTCCTCGAAGGCGGGAGGAGCCGCGGTGCTCTGAGGGGGCCCTGGGCTGCCGGGTGGGGAGGCGAGGCCCAGAGCGGCGCTTGGGGCACGGCTCAGCTGCCCCGCGCTCAGCCCAGGGACAGGCACTGGGAGCCATCGTCTGCAAAAACTCCCAGGCTTTGCTCCCTGGCTTTGCTCCCTGGCTTCTTCTTCACTCAGCTGAAAGAAGCTCAGTTTGTCCCACGTCCTTCGCCTGCAGCAAGGGCTTCACTCCATTGCAGTGGACACCCAAGTGTTCCCAATTGTCCTGAACAAGCTCTTTGTCACCATCATCTTCCTGACTGCACTGCACGGAGAGTCTGCTACCACTGCCTTCGGACAACTCTTGGCCGATGGAGTCTTCCTCTTTGAAAGCTCTTGGCCAACAGAGTCCTCCCAGTCAGATGGTTCTGGAGAGTTACCGACTCCTCCTTGGCACAGCCCTTGCTCCCTGCATTCTTCCAAGTCAGAAAATTCTTGGTAGTGAAGGGCTTCTCCCTGGGACAGCTCCTGCTCTCCTCATCCCAGTTGGAGAGTTCTCCACACCTACTGACATCTCCCTGGGAGAGCTCTTGCTCAAGAGATTCTTCCCAGTCAGAGACCTCTTGGTACCTCCTAACATCTCCCCATTGGGAAAGCTCATGATCCATGTCAGATTCCCACTCTTCCTCTCATCTCTGATACACCCATTGCCCACCAAGTGGTCACTGAGGGCCTGGTCTTCTAAAGAGCTGGGCAAGGGGCTGGGGATGAGGGGTGTCCCTCAGGGCTCTGCCTTGGCCCCAGGGCTCTGGAATGGCTTCCCCAATGACACAGACAGTGAGTGGGTCCAGCTCACCCTCAGCACGTTCAGGGGACGGGAAGCTGAGCAGGGCAGGGGCACCAGGGGAGGAGGGGGCCATGCAAAGGGACCTGGACAAGCTGGACAAGTGGGACCACAAAAGCCTCATGAGGTTGAACAAGGCCAAGGCCCAGGTGCTGCACTTGGGGCAATCCCCAAGTCCCAGATTCATCAAGGTCAGAAGAGACCTTCAAATGCCTCAGATCAGCGCTGCTGCCCCAGCTGCTCCCAGCACTGGAAAGTGTTGGATCTGAGATTACCTCAAGTCTCACGTTACAGAAATAACCACCATAGCTTATAGTTATTCATAGTTAATAAATTTAATTATAGTTATTTGATAAATTTCATTTTTAAGGCTGTAAACACAACAATTTACAAAAAAAAAAAAGTATGTTCAGTCATTGCAATTAAAATAACAAGTACAAAACCAAATACATTGCAGAGATAAAATCAATACAAACTTTTCCCACTGATTCCCTGCCTCTGTGCTCCAGTCTGTTTTCTACACATGAAAAGAAGATTCATGAGAGGCCATACATGCAGTCTAACATGAGGTTTGAAAACAAGTGCTTTGTCAGGAGAGTGTAACAGTGCCAAATATGCTTAGTTTGTCAAAACTACACTTCAGCCAGCAGAGTTTTTTGCAGCATTCCAGGATTCCAGCATTCCAGGCATCTGTGTGATGCCATCTTACCTGTCAGGTGGCTAGAACCATGTCTTTATTGAGATTTTATAGCCTCAGCCTGTGGTGGAAGCACTGCACACTCCTTACCGACAGCTCTGCTGGCAGAAGCAGACCTGGAAATCTTCTTTCCTGGAATGTGATCCCTCAGCATGTTACTCCTCATGGAAGAGGGGACCACTCCCCCTTTCACACGTGGCATTTCAGCTTTTCTCCCAGAGAGAGGTAACAGCCCTGTCCTTCTGCCTGCACGTTTGCTTGCAGGTTTGCTCAGTTGTGGGGATGGGAGAGGCACAAAGCCACAGCCAGAACACTGGTCCCCAGTGTTGTCCTGCCCTCATGTGCACTCTCCAGTCTGTTTTCTGTAGCCCCTTTCTGGGTGAGACTCAGCACATGTGACACGTCCCATCCTGTCTGAGTCAACACATGGGAGTCTTTGTGACAGCTGTCTGGGGATCAGGTGTGCAAGGATGTGGAGCAAGGGCCAGGTGGGAATGCCCAGAAGCCTCTTTGGAAGGTGGCTGGCACTAGGGATGTGCCACCAAGCAAGCTTCCATAACTTGGAGCTGGTGTGGAGACAAGGAGCCTGGCACAAGTCTGGCTTTTGGTCTGGAGTAACCCTCCAAACTCGTGCCTCCCAAAGAACATCCTCTTCTCAAAGGAGTCTTGCTCCATACAAAAAAAAAAAAAAAAAAAAAAAGCCCAGAGGTGATGACATCATTAGACCTCCACCTAACTGCTCTTATTTTCAGTTCATTTGCAAAATCAGGAGACATCTGATCTATCCAAACACCAATGTCTCTAGAACAAAAAGTAACGTGTCCACCATGACCTCATAGTAGAGAAACTGTAATTCATTTAAGGTCATTTTTCTTCTTTGCCCAAATGCCTACATCTCTTAATTGCTTAAGAAGACACACTGCCAAGAGCTGAGTGTTTCATTAGATCAGAAATTTCTTTGTTATTAAAATACAGGTCTGGTCTTAAAAATGTCTTGAAAAAACAACCATGCCCTATGGATGTAATTGTTGACAAATTGGCTACATTTCAGAGCAGATGGGTCACAATGTTTTATTTTGACCAGTCATAATTTTGAATTCTGTATTTAGATATAAAGCAAAGCTGGAGAGCCGTGTTTCAAGTCTATTTGAATTGACCCAAGTTGGTTCACCCTGAATACTTGAATACAATACTGGCTTTTGAAGCCCTTCATGCACCAATAATGCAGCCTATCATGAGGTCATGGTTTAACCCAAAATCACAACACAAGGAAAAAGAACAACACGTGAAAACAGACAAATAATGGCACTATGGTGTTCGTATTCATCATAGCCCACCTGTATACCTAATTTTATAAGTGTCATTCATAAATGTCATTATTATAACAATTTTGCTTTTCCCTGTAGGATCACACTTTTCCCTTTCCCCAAATCCAGCTTCAAGAGAGCAGGTTTAGATTAGATTTTAGGAAGAAATTCTTCCCTGTGAGGGTGGGGACACCCTGGCACAGGGTGCCCAGAGCAGCTGTGGCTGCCCCTGGATCCCTGGCAGTGCCCCAGGCCAGGTTGGACACTGGGGCTTGGAGCAGCCTGGGACAGTGGGAGGTGGCCCTGCCATGGCAGGGGGGGGAACTGGATGGTTTTTAAGGTACCTTCCAATCCAAACCACTCTGTGATTTCATATTGGTAATTAATTAATCTATTCCTGAGTGGTCACAATTTTACAAAAGGGGTAAAGGCTACCAACAGACATTTTGCTTGGAATGTACCTGGCACTGCAATGGGAAAACAGAAAAAATATTTTTGGGACTGTTATTTTTTTCTATGATGATGACTCTTTGAAAATATATTGACCAAAACTTCAGTGAAATACCCTGAGTTTTTAGAAACTAAAACATGCCATGCTGTTTGGTTTTTGGTTTGGGTTGCGTGTTTTGGGGTTTTTTTTGGTTGGGTTTTTTTGTTTGTTTGTTTGTTTGTTTGTGTTTTGTTGTTGTTGTGGTGGTGGGTTTTTTGTTTGTTTTTGTTTGGGGTTTTTTGTTTGTTTGGTTTGGTTTGGTTTTTTGTTGTTTTTTTTTTTCCCCTTTATTTTCACTGCTGGATCCGGTTCTTTTCTCTCCACCAGAGAGCGCCAGGATCCCCTGAGGTGCTGATGCTGGGACTTCCCGGGAATGTGCGCTCTCCCCGGGCACTACGAACACCTGTGTGCCCTCAGACAAATGCTCGAGGACACCCAGACCAGCTGGCTTTGGGAATGTGGGACAACAGAAAGAAGAAAGGACTTGGTAAGTAGCAAAAGACATCTTCACGTTTTAGACTGACAGCAGCAGCAATTCAAGGAATTTTGTAGGAAACCACCAGGCTTTGAAAAATGCTTTCTCCAGAGGAGCAGTGAAAATGCTCCAGTTCAGCTGGACAGATGAGAAAATCCAAGCATATGTAGAGAGAGGGCTGCATCTTCAGTGTGATGCTTTTCGAGTGTGATGGTGCAGACTTTTGTTTCTGTCTCCTCCTTGATGCCTGTACACAGCATTAGAGGCACACAATAGATTACAGGATCATCTCCATAAAATAAAGATTCTATGTGAATCTCCCTCTCTTAAGCCTTGTAGTAAATACTTGGTAAAAAATAACCAATTTCAAATCTCATTTTAATATCCGTGAATCTCCCCCAGACTTAGAATTTGGTATTTTTTACAGATTTTTTTTTCTTTATGCTTTTAAAAAATGCATTTACAAGCCTTTACAGACCTCTGTCAAATTTCTCTTGAATCAAATAACCTGAATGTGAGCTAAGAAAGCAAAGTTTTCTTCCTGTGGCATTTGGCTGCTCAGATGATTGATGAGTAAAGAAGCAGCAGCAGCAAATACTGCACAGCTGTAGCTGTCACACCTGGGAAAGCCCTCAGGATGTGCAGCCTTTAAAGCCTGTTCCAAGAGCACTAAAACTTCCCCCAGCACAAGACTGTAGAGGAAATATTATTAAATATCTTTTGGGTAGGCTTTTTTTTTTCCCCTTAAACTGTTACATAAACTTTTTAGTTTATTCATTAATTAATGGATGACAAGAGCAATGGATGCAGTTTCTGTCAGCCAAAAAGGGTCAGAGGTGTCACACCCCAGGAGCACCTCATTCATTAGGGAAGAATGGAGTAAGTGGGAACCAAAAAGAGCCATATTCATCACAAATGACACCATAAAATAGAGGCTGGATTTTTCTTGCTGTTGTTTTTGGCAAGGTCGCAGCATGCTCTCTTCTGTATCTTAAATTCTTCTGCTGCTGTCATCGTTCTTTCTCTGACCTCTTCTTCTGGCTCGTTGCCTTTTGTTCCTTCAGCCACCTGCCTGCAGAGCCTGCAAACCCTGGCATGGTGTCTTCCTTCCAGCAGGAGCATCCCTGGATGTCAGCAATCCCAGCAGGTTTTTAACACCATGGACTTCACTGCAGACATGCACGTGGCTGGGTGAGAGCCTGGACCCTCAACTATCAGCTCAAGCTGATCACTACAACCAGGGCTCCACGACACTGAAGAGCTGAATCCATCCCAGATCCTGGACTGACAAGACACTAATGAATTGTTAAGGTTTTATCAAAACTGCAGAGGCAATTTAAAGCAAATTCTTTGTCAGCAGAAACTGACTTTCAGTGTATTCTTTCAACATACGCAAAATGAAAGGGAAATAAAAGTTGTGTATGTTGCTTCATTGCAGCCAGCACCTTCAAAATTTTTATTGCCAGAGTATTTCAGGACTGGAAACAGAAATTTATCCCTGTTGGTCTAATAGTAAGGATGCTCCTGTGTTTGTATATTGAATGATAGATGGAAATATCCTATGAATGGAAAAGTAAACATTGCTGGATTTGTTTGCAGACCAATTGTCTTAGAAGGCAACAGCTGGAATGAGAACAAAAATAACCACAAAAGCAGGTGCAATGCCCATGGCATTACCAGTAACTTTTAGTAATTTTGATTTGTTTCTGGACTTTGATATCAAACACAGGCTTTTTGTTGTCTGGAGCATTTTCTGTGAACCATTCTAGCAGAGGTCAGTCTGTGCTGAAACAGTGATGGAGAGGATTGTGTCAATATTAACAGGATGCAGGAAGAGCTGGAGGAGTTCCTATCTGAGAAAGAGAGAGCCAAATCCTTGGGGATTTGTGACTGTGAATGGGTCAGAGAGCAGCTCTCCACCCTCTCTGTGCCTTTACCACAGCTGCCCTAACCTGTGAGGGGCAGGGATACCCCACAGAGGGACAGGCCATGAGCCCTTTTTCCCTGTTTTTGAGGAGAGGCCCAAATCCTCCAAGCTCAGAGTGCCCCTTTAACCCCTGAGATCCAACTCTTTGGCAGAGCTGGTCCTTCAGCTCTGCCCTGTGTTCCACCTGAGCCATCTGAGAGGTCAGTGCACACACACTTTGGCAAGTGCTGGGGTAAAAAGTGCAGGTGAGTGCTCAGCACATGCTCTGTGTAAATCTTATCCTTCCCATTGGATATGGGGTGTCCCACTGACACCAGTCCTTGACACCCAGGCAGGGATTTGCATGAACCTTGTGGGACATTAACTCTTGGGACCTTGTCTCCTCTGTTAAATGTGGGTGAAACTGGTCAGTGGGTCTAACCCGCTGGTTTTTGCACAAGGCAAAAATGGCAAAAGACAGCAAATGTGGAGTCCAAGAAGCTGAGAAAACTGGCCTCAAACTGTTCTCAAAGACAGGTCACACCCAGTGTGAAGACAGGAACTGAGTAAAGCCCATTCCCAAAAGATAAAAAGATCATTCTCTGCTTTATGGGAATCCACACATTGCATTCCCACACAGGGGGTTTTGGAGAGGGAAATTCATGCAGCAAAACTGCTTTGGAGAGTGCTGCAAAACACCAGAAACATTGCTGTGACTTTTCAAACATTAGGCTCAGTCCAGCTTGAGATGGTGACACTTCCTTCCACAAATCCCTGATTGCAGGATTTGGGCTGTGCTCAAGTTTTTAAGAGATTGTCTGAAGCAGTTGGTTTTCCTGTGTTTTCCAGTAAAAGGTTCAAGTGAGGCATTTACTAAAACAAACAAACCCCCGTTATTTTAGTAACGTACAAGTGGCACTTACACCCAACAAACGGAACAAAAGATGCTCTTTTACAAACTCACTTCCTACCCCCGCAGACACGATGGTTTGTACAATAACACCACCCTCTGCCAAGAGATTCCAGTAGAAGACACGGCAGACTCAAAAGAAACAAAGTGTAAGTTTATTGGACGTCAACATCTCTTAGTCAAGATCTAAGTAAAGAAAACACACAGTAGAAAAAGTTGTACAAAGCAGCAATGGATTTACATTACATTAAAGAAAAAGTTGCCTTAAGCTATTAAGTCTCAGTCCTAAAAAAAGTAAAAACCCATCCTGGTGTATTAACAGATACAGAATGTATAAGGTATACAGGATTATAAACCCAGAGTTGCTTGTCTTACCTCTATAATCCTTTAAAATGACAAGTGATTTGGTGTAACTAACCAGAAAACTCTCTAGAAAATATATTGGATAATTCCAATTTCTAGTAGGAAACTATTTCCCTGTACCCAAGCACTTAAAGTGATCCCATTTTTCTGCTTTTTAAAAAGGGACACTGTCAAGAATAAGCCTTAGAAGATGTACTTTATGTGTATTTTGCACTTAATGCCGCAAAAGAGGGTTTGTTCTGGTTTTCTGTACATATTTGAATTAAAGCTGCTGCTGCAGTAGTGAGAAGCTTGTGTCTTTAAAAGGTAATGTGTACTACTGAGAAACTGGAAAAGGAAAAAGAGGATTGAGTCCTTTATTCTGGAATAGTGAGAGGAAAAGCAACATGAAAAATCAGCTCAACCCACAGAATTCAGTTCATTTTTCAGACATCCTCACAACAACTGAGGCTACCCATAACAGGATTTTCATGCCCAAGCAGCTCAAGTGTTATGATTCAATTTGGTTTTAAATTCTTTAATATTACTTATCACTATAAAGTATTTCTAATATAGGTATGTCCATTTTCTGTATCCAGCCTTTCTCTTGATAGTGTCCCTTTTTGTATAGCAGTTACAGTACAGTTTTTCACAAGTCATTTTAAATAAACAAGAATCAATAACATTAAAAATACTATCAGGCTGTGTTCAGCAACAACAGAAAAAAAAAAAAAGGTTTTAACACTGATTCAATAATAGCAACACTAAAAAAAACCCCCATCAAAACAAACAAACAAACAAAAAAACCCCTCCAACAAAAAACAACCCCCGAAGCTTGTTTTGATTTTATCTAAATCTTCTGGTAGGAAAATGTAAACAATTTTATCGAACAGTATAGGCACATGCCAGATTACAGGCTCATGCCAGATATTTGCACCCTCACTGTTAGAGCCAAGAAATTAGGCATAGTCTGTCTTTATCCCATGGGAGGAACTCATTTTAACACTGGAAGCTTGGAATAGCAACAGAGAACACGCAGAGCTTTGGAGCAAACCCACATGTCCCACTTGGGGGAAAACAAACAACATCAGGCAAAAAAAACCCTCCTGGATGTTCCTGCCTAAACAGGAAACGCAGGCTAAGCCTCTTAGAGCTGTTTGGGGTCACAGATAACACAACATCTCATTTTTGAAACAGCCCAGACAAACTCTGGTGTCACCAGGTTATCTCCTCCATCGCCTGCCATGGGGTGTTTTGTTCTCCCTTTCCAAATAACCCAAAACTAGAGACAGTTTTGTTACTGGTTTGTGTGTTCTGCTGCCACTGCTCACTTTCAAGGCTGGTCATGGTCCCAGTTCAACAAAGAACTTGCACAGAGCATTTTTAAAAAAAAAAATTAAGACTGATCTTAATGGACTTAAGATAGGCTTAGAGGCTTTGCCAACACAGTGCCTGAAAGGAAAAAAAGTCCCAAACCAAAATACATTTCATGGCTCAACACTGCTCCCCTGAAATGCAACGCTAGTTTCCACTCCCACTGAAGCAGGATAGTTCTCTGAGATTTATCTGATAGGTTATAAAAATAGCAAAAAAAGGACAGAATTATAGATTCTAATCGATATATTAAAACATCTGCACATTCCTGTCACAAATTTTAGAAAAAAAAGCAAAACACTTTCTTATATTTAACAAGACCTCTAACTTTGTGTCACTTCAATACACAGCTATAAAATTAAACAAAATATGATGAAGACAGGCTTTTGTATCAATAAATTTGCCTTTTATTTTGGCTGTGGCCAAACTAGACACTCTTCAAAAGATCTTTATTTATAAACAAGCAACTAACATTTTTTTCCCATAATTTAAATTTTAAGACATATATTAAAGTTATATAAGTGGAAGCATATTTATTCCGTATCCTCCAAAATAAACACTTCTATCAAGGGCTTTTTAAGATACTGTATAAAAGCTAATAGAAAACCAGAACTGCTATATAAACATCTCATATTTAAATTTTAGAGATCCTGAATTCCTTTACTAAACAACAGGAACCAAATGTAAAAAAAAAAAAATTAAAAAAAAAAATCACACAGAACACACTCAAAGCGGAAAACAAAACTTTAAACACCCCCCGCAAACCAAAAGCAAACTGAGGAAAAACTTAGGAGGCTACTTAGACCAAAAATATTTTATGGATTCTTTAGAATACCTAGTACAGTAGGAAAAAGGTCAGGGTTTCTTCAAAGATGTTGCACAAGGTTTTGCTTTAAAGTGTGTAGAATTTATCACCATAGCACAGAGCAGAATCCCAGGTGGAAGTGAGATGGCTGTGACCCAGCTGAGCTGGTTGCCACCTTCCTTCAGAAAGCACACTGAATTTTAAAAGGCTAGAGCTCAACTTTCAGGCTGTTGTGCAGAGGAAACACTGGGGAAAACTTAGGAACCATTCTACAAAAACATGTTCATATTTTATACACACAGATTTCTTAAATATATATAAAGGGTACTTAGCAAGGCTTTATGTTTCTCTGATTTTTAAAACCAGGTTTAAGTGCAATAACCATTTTATTCTGAAATCGTTTCTGGTAAGAAAGAAATTTTTAGTCTTATTAGGTGGAATAAAAAAGTCAGTAACTGGAAATGCCACTATTAAGCAAGTACCTCGTTTAAATTGCAATGCCACTGAAAGAGTTGTAACTGATACTCAAGCAAATTAGCCTAATCATACTCAGCCAGAGTTTGCCTGAAAGAGGACAAAAAAGAACAACATGTTACTTTCAGAGGTGTCTAGTAGCAATTTTAGATTGTAGTAAAAAACGAAGCAGAAGAGGCTTGAAACTAACATTGCAATTTTTTGGTAGCTGAAAAAAAAAAATCAGGGGTCCATCCTGAGTTCATTCTTTCAAACTTCACTTACAGGAAAAATAATTAAATATCTGTTGGGGGAAAAAAAATGTTGGCACACTTGGCTTTCGCTGAGAAAAATCTGGTGTGTGCCTAAGGGTGCCCATCCTCAGATTCTTAGGAGTTACACTTGTGCTTGATTTTGCTGAATCTCAGCTTGCAATTCTACCTTTTGAACTTGGATACTGAAAAAATAGTTACACACATGGTTACAAAGGGAATTCAACCCTCACTCCTGCTCCCTCTGAAACTGGTGACCAAGTGCTGGTTTCAGTGGACACAGACTGGGCTCTGACTCAGCAGTGTGGAATTTCATCCCCCTTCTCCCAACCCTGCAGGGGGCAAGTTGCTCAGGATCATAAACACTGTTTGCATCATTTATGTTCACTCTAACCCACCACCCCTCCACTAAGTTTAAATTCTAGCAGAAGAATTTCTCACTGTTGGTTCACCTCCTACTTCTGGGTAAATATTTCCTTGACTTACACAAAAAAATTGGACCCTTACTATAGCTCCTGGTAAATATGTGTAATCCTACTTACACTAAATGCTCCAGTTGCCATTTGAGGTAAAATAATGGAGCCACACAGAATATCTGCAGCCCATTATTACCACAATTTTCAACAAATTGGAAAATTGCAACACAGTCACATATGAAAGCGGCAGAAAGAACTACTCTATATGCATTGTATCCATAAAATGCGGTGATTGTAGTGTGATTTTCTCCTCTGCTTTGAGCTGGATATGTACGCTTAATACAAATTTCAAATACATACTTCTTCATTTATACAGGTGTCTATATAAATATTTACATTTTAGGTTTTGTTAAAACATTTCTTTGTACTCATGGCTGAGCTTATTATTTGTGTTTAGAAACACAACTCATCTCCTGTCCCTTAACGAGCTCTCTCTTGTTGATTTAATAGTTATACATTCCTTTGTAGTTAAAATTACAAACAGTTGTACAAATAGTGGAAACAAAACTATGAAACTTGTCTGACATCCATTCAACCTCAGTTCATGTTATGAACAGTACCATTTGCATTACGATGGCTGTTACACAATGACTTCAGCTACCCAAGTATCCATAGGAAATTAGTCTTTGGGACATTATATAAAGCAAAGTACCCCCTCTCTCAATTTTCCTTAGAAAGTTATAATTAAATGGCTGAAAGCAGGCTTGCTGCTACTTCTCATATAAAATCTTAGTAATAATATTGCTGACTTTAGATTCTATTTTAATTTGCACAAGTTCCATACAACAACAAAACAATTCTATGTTCCCTTAAAATAGCAAACATTTGTATCCAATAACATCAGGATTACTCAAACTTGAGGTTTATTTGTTATTGCTAAAGGTTTCTAAGACCTAAGTCAATACAGCAAGACACTCCATCCACTTCCTCCCAAACTGCCAGTGCATGGCAACCACTTACATGGAGCTTGTGTGTGTTGGTTTCTTTTTGAAAAACAAATTGTGACGTTGGTTACAGTATTTCACTACTATAAGCTCACAGTTAGAATCCAAATTGCTGTTTCTCTTTCCTTTAATATATAACTTTATATATAATTCACACGCACACACCAACATCACGGGATGAAGATCCATGCATACAATCCAGATGCAATTGTATTTCAGTGTCAAATGAAATAAAATAAAATTTATTCTGTTACTATTACATCCCAGACCACAGTATTTTAAATTACTCTGCTTTCTACCTACTAACCACATTATAGTTTTCCCTAATCTCCAAATCCAAGCAGCATCACAAATTCCAGATTTTCCATCATCATCGTTTTGATCCTCTTAAATTTGTAGTCTATGTGGCAGGCCTCTGAGACCCTGAACACAGCCCCCCCAAAACCAGCTCTGCAAGGGTTCTGTTAAAGCTAATTGTGTGTCTGTTCATGGCTCCAGAGACTGAAAGCTGTCTTGAAAGTCCTGTGGCAGAGTTTGCACATGTACTGTCTCTTGAAGGTGATTGCCGAGAGTGGCGGGGCGTGGTAGAAGAGCGTGTCCGACTCCTGCGGCACGAACAGCTTCTCAGTAGTACCGGAGCTCTCCGGCAAGCCCGTGGGGCTGTCGGGCTCCAAGGGCTGGATTTTGGGGAGTGGCGGGGGTGGGGGTAAGGGTGGGGGTGATGGGGAATTAGCTGGTGGACATATCTCAGGCTCCTTATTTGCAGACTCCTCTGCAGCCTGGGACATGTGGGACTGGAAGTGGCTCCAGAGGCGGAAATTCGTTCGGAAGGCCTTGTTGCACACGTGGCAAATGAACGGCTTCACGGAGCACAGCAGCTCCTGGTGGCGTTCCAGCTGTTTGCGTAAGGTGAAAATCTTCCCACACTTCTCACAGGGCCACAAACTGGGGTCTTTCTTGGAGACTATGTCCTTAGGTTCCCTGCTCGTTTCGGTGACCTCGTCCTCTATATCATCTGCAGGCTCTTCTTTGATCTGGATTTTAAACTGCTTGGAAACACTTAAGTCTTCAGGCAGGCATGAAGAGTCTTCAGAATCAAAATTGATTTGTTCTGATGAATCGCTGAACACACCGTCCTCCTTTGCAGCGACAAAATTGTTCATTTTATTGGATTCCGACTGCGGAGGCAGCCGTGACGAACTGGTGATTTCCCCATTGTGATCCATGAGAGGCAAAGAAAAGTTCTCTGACGGTGCCATTGTGTTCTGATTGTGAACCTCAACCTGATGACGCCAGATACTGAAGGATGATTTGAAGGTGCGCATACACTCAAGGCAAGTCAGCTTCTTGTACTCACACTTGCTTTCATGCTCGTGCTTCAGCTCTGGAGAAGAAAACCTAAGGCTGCAGTAAGGACAGACAGTGGCGTTTCTACAGAGTCGCTCGTGGTTTCCCTGTTCAATAAGTGAGGAGAGCTTGGCATTGCAGAGACGGCACTGATAAACCTCCTTGTTTTCCACTGGGTTTTCAATATGAATGTGATCCTTCTGCTTAGGAGCCTTGTTCCCTCCAATGGGTTTCTCCCCAGGGTGCATTTTTATGTGCTGTTTGAACTGGGAGAGGAAACGATAAGCTTTCCCACAGTAGGTACAAATATAGGCTCCTTTGGTTCTCGACCTTAAATTCCTTTTGATGACTTGCTGTGCTTGTGAAGCAGACTGGCCCTGAAAGCTCTGCTTACCACGTCTTAGTTTCACGATCAGAGCTTTTTTGATTTCTCTCTCCCTCACTATATCAATCAGTTTTCTTTGGAATTTTTCATCCAAAAGGGTGTGTGAACTGGAAGCTGGTGAGGGATTCTTCACGATTCCATGTTGTGTCTGGCAGTGCGTCCACACTTTGAAATTGGTGTGGAATCTCTTGTGGCATATGTCACAAGCATAGGGCTTCTCTGGATTGTGATACATGTTAACATGGCGATGAAGACCTGCTGTTGATCTGAAAATTTTAAGGCAGTGTTTACATTTAAATTTTTTATTTGGTCTTGCTTCTTCCATCTCACTGTATTCATCTTTACTGACATCAGAATCAGGGAAATCAGCATCAAGGTGCGTGGGGCTCGAGCCTTCCTCAAAGTTCTCTTCCGAGCCAGGAGAACCCTGCTCATCCACCTTCAGCTTCTTGAATGGTAGCCTCCTATCATCCTGGAACCTCCTTTTCACTGGAAGCCTGCTTGGTTCCTTATGGTCATTCTCAGCTTTAAAAGCAAAGTCTTTGTTTGCCGAAGCTGAAGCATCACCCACAGTAACTCGAATGATTTCAGCAGGATCCGAGAGGGGACTGCTGGGCTCAGTTTTGATCCGCACCTCCGAGAGAGGGGAAGCGATCTCCCGATCCGTTGACTGAGAGGCACTGAAAGACCTAAGGCGATGTGGGTGTATTACCTGGGGCTTCTCATCCAAGGCTGACTTCTCCGATGACTCCTTCGAGGATGACTTTTGGGATGCAACATTAAATGTCTTCTGGGAATCGTTAGTTCCTGGTGAGGAGCACGAGGATACCTGTGCAGGTTTTAGGTCAACAGAAGGTGAGTAAATAGGAACCTGGCTGTCCATGGACAATGACCTTCGAAGGAGGCTTTTTACAAGGGGCCCGCTTCTGTCAATACTTTGGTTTTCTGGGCCAGACCCACTAGATGGGATTACAAGCCCTAACTTGGAGTAGTAGAGTAAATTCCTGTCTTCCCCTTGACCATTTCCTTTTCCTGCCTCTCGCAACAAAAACGTGGATTCCGCTGCCCCACGCAGAGACAAGACTGGTGGACGTGGTCTTTTCAACGACATCTCTGCAACTTTTCCCCTCAGAAGCTGAGCGCTGCTTCCTGGCTCGCCACCTGCCATTTCTTTCTCTGCTAAAGACATCTGAGGCAGCACCATGTTCCTTTTCACTAAAGCACCTCTGCTCTGATCCTCCACAGTTCCAGAAGTTTCATGAACCTTCATATAACTCACAGGGCCTTCTTTCAGCCACCTCCTTTCAGTCAGTGATAAGTTGTGAAGCGTTTCAGTTGGTTTTGTTACCTGTGGTCTGCTGCTAGCTTTGACAGCCACAGAGGGTGAAGGTTTAGGAGTATGGCTTAAGTCATGTTGTGTTTGATTTACGCTTTTCGCTTGTGCTTCATTTCTGTTCTGACAGACAATTACACTTCTCTTCTGGGAACTACTTTCATCTTCATCTTGATAGAGTATTTTTTTAACAGGACAAGAAGGAAAAGGAGCTTGAGGACTCTTGGAAACAATGTTTGTAAGAAAAGATATTCCAAGACTGTAGCCCAGTTCTTGCACAGCTGCGAGGCTGCCTTTCTCAATGAACAAGGATGAGGAATAAATGTAGTTCAACACATTATCAAAAGCATCTGGCTCACAAAAGTCGAGCTGAAACACTGACTGAGACTCATTCTCCTTATTTGTGAACAGACTCTGGAAGTATTCACTGCTGGCAGCCAGAACATTCTTATGAGCTCGGAATTTCTGGTCTCCTACGATCAGCACAACATCACACAGCTGTCCCTTGAGACGCTCCTCGTTCAGGGTGCTCAGGAGGGAAATGGCATGTGCTGGATTTATGTAATGCAAGAGCCCCTCCATGATTCTGATGCCCCTGAAAAAGAACAACAAAGCTGTAGGTTGCCTTATATGAACTGTTAGAGACAAAATAAACACATCTCCTGTATTTTTTAAACTGGCTAAGCCACCATCAAACAGCCATTAAACAGCTTGTGCGGAGAAAAGGTTTGGGAATGAAAACACCACTGCTAGCTCCAAAAAAGCACAGAACTAATTGCTAATCTCACACCAAGAAAATTATGCCTAACTAACTGGGGGATGGATGGATGGATGGATGGGCTGTGTTCTCTTCTTGTAATACACTTCTCCATAGGGAGGAACAGTTCAGTCATTTCACTCTTGATCATCTCTTTTTCTGCTTCAGCTTTGTGAAGATCTATCTTGACAACTGGATTGATAAACTCTTAGATCAAGTATCTAAAGCTAAGTTATAGCAACTCACCTTTCTGAGGCTAAGCAACTCTGACAGTCTCCTGCTGACTAGACAAATTAAGGAGGTTTTTTGTCACTTTTAATAGGATGATGGAAAGGGCATTAATACTGGGAAGGGAAAAGGAAACAGGATTATTGTCTGTAATCTAAATTTTTCATGTTTATTTATGCTTAATAAGTGCTGTTAATATCTACTCCTAACTGTATGTGTCACTTAAAACTGCACTGGCAGGATCTGGTTTCTGGGAAATGTCAGTTTCCACCGAAGTATTCCTGCATTGCTTTGTTCAGGATAAAAAAGCAATCAGAGAGCTGAAATCCCCGCTTCATTCATTAGCATTAGAGCACTTTATGCCCACAACCCATACATCTGAGGAACAGTTACCCTTGGCTGCATCCAAGAGTACAATAAGCACAAACTAAGCTGCAGTGAAGAAATCTCCAGCAACCATATGCCTTAAAATACAGCCCACTCCATACTGCAGGATGTCTTGATAACTCAATATACTGCTCCTGATGAGAGCTCAACAAAAGAAGATAACCAGGTTTTAAGTTAAACAAAGAACTTCTATGGCAAGAGTTGCAATTTATATATCTGTACACAAGAACACAGAGAAATCAACAATATTAAATTATCTTTTTTTTTTTTTTCATGGACATTCTCTACACTACCTCTATGGTGGTTGTAAACAAATCAATGAGATATCTGTTAAAAGCATTTCTCTTATTTTTACAGATGATTTGAGACACTACTTTTTAGTTTCATTTGTACACGATGTATGCAATTACAACAAAATGGTTCCACTGTTCATCAGCTTACCAGCAAAACTGTAAAGTTTATCAAAATTAAAAAACCAATACCGAGAAGCTATAACCCCATGGTTAATAAATAAGGATGGTAAATCTTAAAACTAATGGGTATAAATAAGTGATCAAAGTCTAAATTGCTGTTGTGGAGAAATGACTTAAAGGATGCTGCATGCAGTATCTCAGGGCAATGATCCTATCAAGGACTGAGCTACCACTTCTACACCTAAAAATACCAAGAGTTCACAGTGACATGGCAACAGCAAAGCCAGAATGTTGTTTCTTCACCAGATCAGTCTTTACTGAGTATTTCAGTGCCTTGCAGTGTCACTTCATAAACACTGATCTATCCTTAATTCACCTTAGATAGCTATAATGCATAATTCCCTCACACCTCCATCTATAAAAAGCAATGCAGTCAATCTTAATTTGAGAAGCAATCTGGTTTGTTTTGCATTCTATGTTTTACTTAAGAATACTGAGAGGATGGAGGTGGGGTGTGAGGATGGTGGTTCATTATCCTCCTCCTTTGTAGATGCCATTGCAATTTAAAGTGGCAGAGTGTGACTGGCCCTAATCCAGTTTCATGGTCTAAGCACTAATTAACACTTACAGAGTTAAAAGTGCTCCAGGAGGGCCACTTTTCCTTTCCCTTCACCTGGAAGGAAGTGAGTTTGCAAACTCAAGTGATTCCTCTGGGAATGTAAATGGAGGTAGCAGATCAACTGAGCTTAGGAAACTTTAACTGTGATGTAGAGACACCCAACAGAAGCTGCTGCATAACCCACACTTCAAGGACACAGTGGAAATAGAGCATATTAGTCAAATGTTTTGAAATATTTTAAGATCTTTCATTTAATCTGCTTTGCCCTTGTGTTTTCTAAACTGACAGAATAAACACCATGTAATTACTATGTGTCCCTCTGCCCACCTAACCCAGCAGTGCAGTGTAACCAGTAGACAGTGGTGTAAAATCTGCAGGACTAAAGCAGAATCCAACAGGCACCCATCCTTCTGGCCACGGTTTCCTTCTTCATTCCTACAACTTCAGTCCATTCCATTAAACACCACAGACATAAACATCCTCTCTGTCACGCTCAGAGCACAGTGAAGGAGGCTCTGGTGCAATGTAACTCTGTCACTTTAACAGTGACCAAGGCTGCAACCTACACAAATGGCAAAGGACCAAATCAATCCTCCAAAGGCAGCTTTAATCCTGATATTTCCTAATTCAAGCGCTTGACTTTCAGCTTAATAGCCTTTAGACACAACAGGCAGAATTTAAACAAACAATAGCAAGAAACACACCAGAACTGTTTTGCAGAACTATTTCAAGACATTTACCCAGATCATGTGAAAGCCTGAAATACTTAGAAAAACAAATCAACCCAAAGAATACCTGAGGCAGAGTACAATGTGTTAAAATTTCACTACATGAACACTTTTCAGTACCAAAGTAGATCCAAGTCATGCCAGCTCTCTTGTGTTCATCTTACCTGCACACTGCAGGTCACTCCTCCTTCAGCTGTGCCAGTACAAATATTTGCAGGCCTGTATGACGTAGCAGAACAGACAATAAATAAACCCCCAACATTATTTCTTTTCAAATGCTGGTCAATTTTTATAGTCAGCTATTGCATTGGCATAACTGAAGAGGCAGCAATAGGAACAGCCATAGGAGGACAAGAACTGGTTCCCCAAAGCCAGTGCTTGGCTGCCTGTGCTTGGCCCCACACAAAAGCTTCCCTGGCACCGTGTGTAGATGCACAACTCTGACACTCTCCTGTAATACCAGATTTGGTTCCAGGTGTTTGAGTACTCCTACTTCTCAGCTGGAGATTGGTTTGTGATTAGCTACCTAAGATCTTTCCTCTAGATAATCTGCTTTTATTGTCTCAACCGTTTTTTCCCAGCCACCTTCACTACTGAACTGGAAACAAAGTTTTCTTCTTTTCTTCCATGATGTTCAGGTGACATCACGGAAACAGCAGGAGCACATCAGACAATCTCCCACTGTCTGTATGCCGGTGCCTCATGCCACAGCAGCTGCTGGCCCTCAGGAGGAACAGTGACTAAATTTAGACTCCAGACCCAGGAAGGGCCAGTGCAGCAGGAACCTTCAGGAGGCCAAGAAGGGATTTTAGTGCCAGCCTTCACAGAATCACAGGATGGGTGAGGCTGGAAGGGACCACAGTGGGTCAGCTGGTCCCACCTCCCTGCTCCAGGAGGGTCATCCCAGAGCACACAGCACAAGATTGTGTCCAGATGAATCTGGAATATCTCCAGTGAGGGAGCCTCCACAGCCTCTCTGGACAATCTGTCCCAGTTCTCAGTCACTGCACATGGAAGAAATTCTTCCTCATGTTCAGGTGTAACTTCCTGGGCATCTTTTCTGCCTTTGCCTCTTGTCCCACGTCTGGGCACCACTGAGCAGAGCCTGGTCCACCTCTTGATACCCCCCCTTTAGATATTTACACACATTAATGAGATCCCCTCTCAGTCATCCCTTCCCCAGGCTGAACAGGCCCAGCTCCCTGAGCCTTCCCTCATAAGAGAGATGTTCCAGTCCTCTAATCTTCTCCTTCAGCAGCCCTCCACTGATCTCAGAAAACTAGATTTCAAAAGCCTAAGTACCATATTTGGTATAAAATTGGTTTTATTTTATATTTTGAACAAGGATAGAAAAAGATGCCTCTACTATTTCAAAACAACTTTCGTAAAATAAAAGAAATCCCATGAAAGCTCTTCACAAGGGAAGGGTGAAAAAGCTTAATCTTAGGCTCAACAGTTTCTTGATCTTCAACAGTAACCTCCCTTTGAAGTGCTGGCTCCCCTTCCTTTCCTCTGTTCCTTACTCTCACATCTTCTCCTCCCAGCCCTGTGCTACTCTCCCTTTCACCAGCTCTGCTGCCTGTTTGATCTCCCAGTGAGCTGCTTAATTAAAATTAAGCAGGAAACAAACAAATAAATGAAATCATTCCAGACTTATAGATCTGTTTGCTATTTTCTAGGATAGGGAGCTTAATCAGCTCACTGAGCGATCCAATGAGCATTAGGTTTCTGGCCAAAGAAGCCATGGACCTGCCCATTCTCTGTCAGGAAGTTGTTCCATCGGCTTCCTCCTCCTAAATCTGAAATTTCACCTTTAGAAACAACGCAGCCACCGACTTTACAGCTGAAACCTTACAGACAGAATCGGGCAGATATTTATGTGTGGTTTCAGTGTAACAGCTACACCCTCAAATACATCAGCAACTAAGAGATGTTGATGTTGCCTTTTGACTGCCATGATAAGGAAATCACTGTCAGCTAAAGCTC
>VWYP01018604.1:384979-468368 GCA_013400435.1 Pycnonotus jocosus | reverse complement strand
CTTCTGAGCTGTTTAACTTCTGTTGTTTTTATGGGCACCAGACAGTCTTTGTGTTATGCCATACTGAATTAATTAATTTTTCCTTCCAGATATCTTCATTTTCACTGAGTAGTTTATTCCACTTCAGTTCTCTAATTGGAAGTTCACAGATAAATCTTCGAGAAGAACACATTTGACTGTCAAATTCAAGCTCTTTGTAACCCATATAATTGAATCATAGACTTTTGAGACCATTGGTTGATTTATTTATTTTATTGTCAATGGAATTTCCTGCTAACTGCAGCAGCCAGTTAGCTCCTCCTTTCCTAAATGAAAAAAGGAATGCAATGTCATTCTATGAGATGTTTAACATATTTGGTGGTAGAGAAAGATTTTGTTGTTTGTGTTCAAAAAAATATGCCCATCTTTAGTTATATTGGAGCAGAGAGGAACTGATGTTGCCTTATACTCTATTCTGATGTATCAAAAATGTGCAGGGAATAGAGAAAGAAGGATCCTGACTCTCCTGAACTGATTATTTAGCCAGCTGAAAGATGTCTTGGTCTTTTCCTCTTTAGTATTTATAACTTGAAGTTTCCCTTCTTTAAAGGCTTTTGTCCAGGGTACCTATAGCATAAGCCCCTCAAAACTCTCATTTTCCATGGCCAAATCTCAGAAGGATACTGAATTTCTCTCTTAAATCTTCTCATAGTGGTTTATGCTTGTGTTGAATTACTGAAAGCTGTGTGTATCTCTGAGGACAGAACATGATTCAGTATTTCTGCCCTGATGGAATGACTTGGCACCTTTTCTCTAAAATTGTTTTCCTAAGCCATATTTGCACTTTGAGCCGAGAGCTTGGTTGCCTCTCTCTACTGTTCCGCTAGGATTTGAAGCAACTTTCTGCCAACTTCAGTGGGGCATCTCTATTCAGTAACTGTAGATAATTCTCAAGATTTTTGCCTTCCCTCTTGATTTTTGTCCCAGTTGCCTTTAACAGAAGCTGTGAAACTGCTTGCTTTCAAGGGAAAAGAGAATCATCTGCAGAAATGAAACTTCATGTTAGAACAAAACTCAGCTTGAATTTTTTTTTTTTTTTTTTTTGGACAAGAATGAAACTGAGGTTAACTGGGGTGAAAGACTTTGGGCTGTAATTGACAAAAGGGAAAAACAAACAATGAAAACTATCAGCTATGTCTAGAGATAGGATATGTGTTCACTCAAGCTTTTTTGCCAAAGGACCTCTCTACTAATCTGAAACGACCAGCTTTTGAGACATGCAAAGGTGATTCTGTTTTCAAGCCTTTTCTTTCCCAAATCGTTTAAGTTTCAGTGCCATTTGTGAGATTTGTACTCCGCTTATTTGGAACCTCAACTTAAAATTACCCCACTCATTTTATATAGGCCATGATGAAAAGATGGTTTTCCATATATTAAAAACAAACTTTCATGTAGCCCACTGCCTTATACTCAGAAAGCAATTGGAAATACAAGTCCCTGAAATAAACATTTCTGGTTTGAATTTAAAGTCCTTGGGCAATGGTTTTTCTGGTTCTGTTTGCTTTTTAAATTTATTTATTTATTTTACAGTCTCACAGCCAAGCTGTTACTAGGCAGTTTTTAATGAAACAATGTGGTCATTTTGTAAACAAAATAAAAACAAGTAAGAATCTACGCAATGGGAGAATCTAAGAATGAAGGGAGAATGTGTGGAGCATTCTAAGGTTTTAAGTAATCCTTTCTTTTCAAGTTAGCTTTGCCCACAGCATACAAAAAATATCTAAAGTGCATATATCATTAGTTACTGTTTTCCTTTTTATGAAAAGACCACTTTTTAAAAAAAGCTTTTATAGATATCATGTGTTTATGACTAACATAACTGGTGTTGATTTGAAGATTCTCATTTTAAAGATTGATTTGAGGATTCTGTTTCCCAGATTCTCTTCTTTGAAATTACTGTACCAGGAAATGGAAACTTGTGTTTCATACCCTTAACAAAGCTAAACCCTAAAGATGAACCACAAAGGAGGGAGGAATAGAAAGGTCAGCATCCCAAGGGAGGCAGCCCCATGTCACTGCTCTGCTGTTAATTGTGTGTCCTGTTTGTTTGTTGTTAAGAAACAAATAAACAAACAAAAGCCTTGCCAAGTCAGTAGGTGACTTGGTTCTTTGCCACTTTAGAGCAGTTTTTAGCGTTCAGTCTCATTACTGTGGTCCCCTTGTTTCAGCAATATATGTGTGTTCTTTATTTGCTAATGTGGGTATGCAGTTGAAACTGTTTTTTATTCACATGTATCAAAGCTCTAAAACGCCTCATCATTTTCTTACAAATTTATTTCTGAATATTTATGTTTCATCTATGTTGCAATGAAGGCAGTTCACAGTAACACTAGACAAGCTTTCATTGCCTTGTGCCAAGCATTGGGATGTAAAGCAGGTGCAGATTACAAATGGATCCCTTTCTGGATTGTAGATAAGGCCCTATTTGTCCTCAGGAGTCAGAAAGTCCAGGGAAAGAGCGGACTTCAAAATTGTATCACATTCCTTCTTTACACTGAGGTGCCTTTTATGCTTCTTAAAGATAGAAGAGCGTTTGATAACTTCTGGGGGCTGACATGCTCAGTTCATCTAAAATAGGACTGCTTCATCCCCAGAGCCCTTGCTGGTATGGCACCAGCCCAGCTTGGAGAACCAGCACGAGGGGAAGTCAGTATGTTCAGTGTGTCAGTTCTTTCCTATGTCCTCTGTTAAAGACCACTAATTGTACCAGTTGCCATGTTTCATGCCAGAGTCGGGAAATGGAGAGAAACATGAGGGAGCTTGTGACAGAAGTGTGTATCATACGTGTGCTGACACTGACACAAACCACTAATTAACTTCACTGACAGTTTCTGTAGATGCAAGTTAAATGAAGTTGCAATTATCTCTGGACTAAACTGGTTTGTTGGTTTCATCTTCTGTATTTTGGTTTTGATCAGGAGGTAGTGCTCAGCCATCCAGCAAACTTCCAGGCAGTGTAGCTGGCCTTTGTTTGCAAGGTGCCACAGTGAGCTGTGCCATGCTTGTCTGACATCACCCCCCTACCAGATGTGCCTTAGCAGGCTCAGGAGAAAGGATAATATTTATGACTGAGGAGAACAAAAGCAGCATCTCCCTCCAACAGTATGGCCCACACATGTGCAGTGGCAGGGCCTGCAGTGCTGTTTTACACCCCTGCCCTCCCAACACTTGTTTTCCCAGGATCATTGCATTACCAGTAGAAAACTGGCAGCCCATTTGTTTTCTTTGAGGAAAGTGGCAGCAGAAGCGCAGACCTGTAAATGTGCTGTGCACATCTGCATCTACCATGAGGCTGATGCTGGGAATAATGCCCACCTGTGTTGCCTTTCTTTTCTGTCTTCTGTAGATCCATTTTTGAACAGATGGCAGTCCATTGAGTCCACACAGCAATAGCTCCAGCTGGACTGAGATAATCATTTGTTACTCCTGTACTTACTATTATTTTTTTTTTTTTAAACCAAGTGGTTAAATAGGGCTAAAAGTTGAAAAGGCTGTGCAGAATTGGGTTTGTGTCTGCCACAAGGCATCAAAGGCAGAGTAACAGATGAGAATGGACTTTGAGTTGTATTCATTTCAGTCCCAGAGATGCTGAAGCTGTTGAATCAGGATTGTGTTACCCATGGTACAAACCTGAGTCTGGCAAAAGATTAAGTCTGACTTAATTACCTCTGACTCACAACAGTCATTACTGTGTTGTTTGGTAAGTGTGAAGAATACGAAGAAAAGAAATAATGAAAGTGTAACTTCTGTAGCACCAATTACCTCAAGAGTAAATTTAAGCATAATTACAGCAAATCCACATTATTCAGGGTTGTGCTGTATTTCAGTATGTGGATGCTTTCTAAATGCAGCTATTTTTAAATTTATTTTTATTCATAGAATGGAAGTGATGGATTCTTAAAATTTTTAACCGTTGGTTAACATTATTATTGCTCATAATACAGGACTGTTAGTGTAAACAGGAAAAAGTCCTTATTTTGGTATAGTCAGTTTAATTTGTCAGAAATAAGCTCAGAGTCAACGTATGTTGGGAATCAGCATTGAGTATCTATGGAGACTAGGGTATGATGAGGTTTGTTTTCCTTTAAACAGTAGCATTTAGTTTGAAGCAATGTGAATATTTTGAAGCTAGCCCTGGTTTGCTTTTATCCCAGGACTCACCATTTTTGGTAAGGTTTCTTTTCCATGAAAGGCTAAAGGGTAGAAGAGGATGTTTCTGTGTTTTAGTTCCTCTTGGAGAACTTGTTGCCGCCTCCAGGCCCTGCATGCTCTTTCAAGTGACAGAGGGGAGCTGCTGCTGAGTGTGGCTGGGAATGAATGCAGAGCTTTCATCTTTGCTCCAAAGAATCTAGTGACCCAATTTCTGTTAAGATTTCCTGAAAGGCACCGATGTGCGTCTTTGTATTGGATGGTGTATTTATTATTACTACCCAAATTCTTGTGATACTGTTAATGGTTAGTAACAGTTACGATGAAAAAGAACCTATAATAAGACGTGCTTCAAAATGGTTGTGATGAATTCCCACGCTATGTGCCTGTCACAGGGACCTGTCCTGGGAAGCATTGGCTGCCCTCCTTTTCCACTGATCACAGGGATGGTGTCCAGCACCTCTTGGTGAAAGCTGGTAGCAGAAGGATTACAGCATATTTTGTTACGATCTTTCCCCTCTCTCTATCTATGCATAAGAGCAGGAATTCCCATGGATACAGTAACACAAAAACCTTCATGAGAGAAGTGCAAATCATTACAGTTCCCATGACACAACCCAAAGTAAGGTCAGTGCTGGGGAGTGATGATAGCAAAGCAGGAGATCAGTGATGTGTTTGTATTTGGTTTTGTAGAACACTCTAAGGAGTCTTTTACCTATTTTTTCTGAATTTTTCCATAACACGTCAGAATTTGCAAGAGAAACTGCTGCAAATTTTTCAGAATGAAACATTGTCACCACAGGACTGTACTGAGCAGCTGGCAGTAATGTAGCCCAAGTAAACCTCCTGCTCACTGCCAGCAGGAGTTTCTCCTGTAGTTAGTCTGTTGTAAAGTCTCTGAGAAAAATCTTCCTTCTGTCATGACTCAGAGCTTACAGTAACACCCAAGCAGTGGCTACAGTTAGGCATGTTCACAGCCACTTCTGTTTGCCTGCATTCAGACATGCCCTACTGACTAACTTTATTGCAAAATGTTTGGCCGTGTGTTTGAGGAGGATGGGAGGTGGGAAGGCAGATTAACTTAATATTTATTCTAACATACTAGTTCACTTTTTAATACTATTTTTTCCTTTTGGTAGCTGCCTATTTTTTCTGCCTTATTACCTAGAGCATGAGGGGGTGGCACCATTTCTTTTCTGTTCTCCATGCATCAGCCAGCAGGAGATGCTATAGTCTATAATGTGTTTTCTCTGCCTTCATCTTTTGTGAGATCAAGCCTATTAAATTAGATCAAAGCTTTGCTCAGATCAAGAATTAGAAATCTCAAAAGCCATGTGTTTCACTGCCCTGTTTGGCAGACACAGGCTGAATAATCTTTACTTGTGGTACAACAGAAAATTTTAATTGCCCTCTCATTGGTTATCACTTGTGCCCCTTGCCCAATGCTGGTGTTTCCTTCCTCATGCTTTGGATGGTAACATTAACAACCCAATTGTTTGAAAGTACTATAACAATGTAATTTGAGTTACTACAGCCTTCACTAAAGGGCTCTCATTCTTTTCCTTTGTTTCTCTGATATAAATTTGCTGTGTTTCATGAATTGCTGTTTCACCCTTGGTTTTCCAAGAAGTTGAGAATTGGATTTCGTACACCAGAGGAGTACTCCATTCATTAATAGTACAGCCTATGCCAAAGAATAGGAATTCTCTCTGGATCTTCTTAGCCTTGCCAAAACATAAGATTCAGTTGAGAGAGTCTTGTTAAAGACTTTTGTTTCCATGTATAGAGGAATCTGCGGGAGAATTGGAAAAGAATGTTGCACTGTAACAGGTACAGAATAATGTAAGACAGAGCATCATTCTGCTACATATACCTATGACAAGTGGTACATGAGTACAGTTGTAATGTCATTAAAATTAATTATGCTAATCAGTGAGAGGAGTGCTTCACCATGAGGAAATGTGTCTGGCTTGCAGATACAAATGTCAGCAGTGTGCTTCCCAAAATTAAACTAAAACCTGGAAACAGTTAACAGCTAGGAATTTGCCTAAGCAGCTATTCTTGTATCAAGACAGACCTCCTGGGAGAATTAAACTTTTATGCTCTTGTTACTTATGACAAATATTTCCCACTAATTTCAGCAAGCGGTGTCGTCACCAGCTAATGTGTAATATATCTCTCACCAAAGTAGCCGTTGGATATTCCTTTGATTTTCTTATAAGTAATCACAGACCAAACCCAGACACAGTTACCTACAGGGGCTGACACTGCACATTTTAGACTTGCACAGCCCTTGTAATTCATGCTCTTGGCAAAAAAAAAAGAATTATGACCTCTGTTAATTTTCTTTAAAATTTTGGGAGCCATTATTTGTAATTTCAGGATATGATGCAGATTATCACATCTTAGTTTCATGCAGTTTCCTATAAACAGCCTCTGCAAGGATTAGAGGTCTGTGAAGCTTTCTTAATGAAACCCAAAACCTTCAAAACTCAAGTTGCAAAGCCCCAGACTTAGATCAGTTTCAGTCATGGCCATGAACTTTTAAGGGAATCTGGGATACATTTCGAGGAAGTTGCTGTCATGTTTCACTTGATGTGGGCATGTGTGTTATTGAAACTGGAGAACACTAGCTGGTTTTATCTGAAGCTTAGAATTTTCCATAGGGCTTTACATCAGAGTTTTGGGGCTGAAGTAATTCAAGGATAAGAACTCAGTTACAGCACACTAGTAAATCTAGTTTACATGACCATTAGGGAGTAGAAAAGCTGTGTATAGTCACTAGTACAAAGGTGGAGAAATTGAAGAAGGCTGTTTGACTGGGGGGGCTCATTAAAATCAGCCAGTCATCAAAGGAAGTGGATGTTTAGTCCAGCAATGATTTCATGATGTGATTGATTTGCAGTGAATCCAGATTAACAGGCCACTGATAGTGTGGTCCTGATAAAGGGGAATCTTCCCTGGTTTAGAGAGGATGCTGTTGTGGCACACCTTTGCCACTGCTTTCCACCCCTGGATAGCAGTGTTCCCAATAAGCAGAAATTTTGGTCCTTGTTTTCTTGTGCTCTGAGAAGAAATGTCCAAATTTGGGATTTTTTGTGAGGTTTGGGATAAGATGTGGTTGCCTGTAAAAGGAATGCCAATTTACTTGAGCATCTCAGAGTCTGTTAATTAGGAAGGGAGATCAGAGCCCAGCCTAGGCAGGGAAGTTGAAAGTCACACTAAAATACTTCATAATTCTTGGTTCATAATTCTTTCCAGTTCTTATTTATGTTGTTTTCTAACATTGAAACTGAGGGGAAAGATCAAAAAAAAAGTATCTAAGTTCACCAAGTTAAAAAACATGTAAGCAAGGTTTATTTTTCTTTCAAAATAGCCCTTTATAAGGGGAAATTTTCCAGGGATTTTTATCAAAGGAATTAAAAAAGAGAAAATAAAAAAAGCTTGGTAAAGGGCTTAAGTTATATTTCCTATAGAGACAGCCTCCACTCTAGTGGTGGTGTTTGGGGGTCACTCTTCGTCCTGGCTTTGCAGAGATTCTCTGTATTTTTTCTTTCACTGAAATTCCATAGACAGTAATTAAGGAACTGGAGGCCAGGAAGAGGTCAGCAAGCCTTCGTCAGTGAAAACAGGGATTGTTTGCCATGTACAACACTCCCTTTTTTCCTTGTGGTGAATAGAAGATTTGCTTAGAGCTGATGACTTATGCCTTTCTTGCAAGTTATGCAGCCTGCGAGTAACTAGGGGAATCAATCAGTGAGCAGAAAACAGCTAATTGAGTCCAGCATCACGCTTTTTTCTCCTTTACATATTCAGCACTGGAATCGGAGCCAGTTTGGTGTCTGATAATGTAACTCGAGAGAAGAGGCATTCTGTGTGCAGGATTCGGAGCAAATTCAATACTTAAGAAGAAGTGTCTGCTCCTAAACTTTAGGGTTACAAAGCTGACAGCGGTTGAGGACTCGGGGGAAAATACTCGAAACTGAGCTTTAGGCCTATAAATGCCGAAGCTGGTAAGTCACTGAGCATGTAGCATGATGTGGAGGGGATGTACCTCCTGTTTCAGAGAGGGAGAAAGAGAAAAGGCTTTTGTGGTTATTCTTAGGCGCAGCACAGCATGCATAGCTTTTCTCCGTTTTCCTTTTCCTTTCCTTGGGCTTTTGAGTCCTTTTCTGTCCTATTTTCCTGTCTCTGACTTTATCCAGGCATCTTTAATAAAAAACTTTTTCAAGTTAGAATGGTTGGGATTTTTGGCAGATGGAAAGCCTGTTAGGAAGAAGAAAGGACACGTGTAGCCACATCTCCTAAAGGGAACAGCAGTCTCTTTGCATTTACTATAGAGCGTGTAGTTCTGAGGTGAGCTAGCCAGGGCTGGGGGATGTGATGTGATGTGTCTATGAATCTAAATGTGGATTTTTGCCCCACTTTGCTGAACAAGAATTGTCTGATAGTGAAAAAGAATTGCAGTTTAAGTTTAATCAGAGATTTCAGTTTGGGGCTGAACTATTACTGGGCATAAAGCAAACTGTAAAATTTTAACATCTCTGTAAACGGCTTCACACAGCTCATCTAAAAGTCATATATGCTTGGGGTTTTCTCTGGAGCTGAAGCAAATTAATCAGTTATGGTAGCTTTAACTGGATGTTGTCCTAGTGTTTCTTGCGCATTTTTATTGGGACATGGCTACCAAGCTTAGCCTGTTTTTTAAGGGCTGCTGCTATAACCCTGAAGTGTTTCCAAACATAGTTCTGTCGAAAGCCAGCTACTTACTTCTGGTTTACATTTTGCCAGTTAATTCCAAGAACGCTAATAAATGTTAGTTCTCTCTCTCTCACTCTCCCTCTCTCTGTGAAGCACTAATTCAAAGAGGGAGGCTAAGATTGTTATTTCTGTGGCGTGTGAAATGGGCTGGATGTTACAGAGCAGCTGAGCAAGGCGTGTGCCCTGCCTCCCGAGCAAGCAGCAGCAAAGAGCCTGCGTGAGAAAAGCAGGAGAAAAAGTGAAAGGAGTGCCGGGAGCAGAACTGTAGCAAACTCCTAGAATGTCAAAGAACATGTGCTAAATTCCTATTTGTTCCTGAATGTAAAGCTCTTTACTTTGATCTTACATATGAGGCGATCCAAAGCCTGGAGTAGGGAGTTTTCCGAGGTGAAGGGATGTGAGAGGTGGCAGAGGGAATTTATTTCTTCTGGATTTGCGAGCGTCTTCATTGTTTGTGACCACATTTGTTTGCAGTGAAAAGCTGGGCGGTGGGTATGGCCTGTCTGTAGTTTTCCAGCCGTGTGGTACGTGGTGGCTGCAGTCCTCTGCATGCAGTTCTTGGTATTTCCAGCTGCTGTTAATATATTCCCCGTTCCCCTGCAGCCCTTCACGCGTTTGTGCAGCCAAGCTCTCGGAGCTGGCGGGTTTCCTTGCCGTGAGAGCATCGCAGATGCGGGATGCACTTGCTCCAAGGCGCGGGGAAGGGCGGCTCCGCCCAGGCAGCCCCGCCAAGGGGCCCCGCAGGCTGCGCCGGCAGCCCGGCCGAGCCCTGCACTCACTCTCTACCAGCGCTCGCTCTGTGCATCAGCTTTGGCCACTTTGCTATGGTTTAGGGCTGTGGAGCCAGCTGTCTGCAATCTGATGTAATGTTGCCCTGGAAACCAGAAATGAAACACTTAAGCATTCACCACAGAGTTACTACATACAGCATTAGCCAAAGTAATTAAAAGTTGAGCCATATGGGCTTTCGGATGGAAAAATTTGGAGTGGAGGGGATGGAAGTTAAGTTGTTCCTATTTGCAGTACTCCAAATCTGTTTGTTGTCCCCTTGAGGGCACAGGGAGAGGCCTGCCTTGGTTGTGCACAGGGGTGCAGGGAGCTGGAGAGGCTCTGGCTGTTTGATCAGAACATTGAGGACACTAATACTTGGCCCAGTGGAAGGCGCGTATGCCAGTGTCCAGGAGGCATTGGTGGATGGGGTGGAGCATGGACTCCTCCAGTGCTGGAGAGCCTCTGGCTGAGCATCTGGCAAACTCATCCTCTCTATAACAAACCATGTCTGCCCTTCTGCAGTGCTGCAGCACTCTGGAGTGCCTGTGAAGGGGGAACAGAACAGGAGGGGGCTGTCAGCTGGCTACTTCCAAGCCCTGTGCCAAGGCCTTGCTGCTAGAGCTGTCCAGGAAGCCATTTGCCCAGTCTGCCATGCTTTGGGGACATTGGGGTAATTTTCCCATCTGAAATCAGGGATAGCTACCAAAAAAAGCAATTCGGTCACCATGAAAGAGAAGAGGGTAGAATGGATTGGGGAAGTCAAAGCATGGAAGTTCAGTGATTTCCAAATATGTCAGTTATGGCCTGAATGCTTTACATTTCTGCTTTCTGTTTAATATTAGCTGTAAAAGAAAGCATTGCTTGAGCTGGAACATTAAGCTGTGTTTCCCATGTGCCAAAGTGGAAACTTCTGATAATTCCAAGGCATTTCTTAAAAAGTTGATTCAAAAACAGGAAGCAAGTGAAGAGTAACTCTTTTGAAAATGAGGGAATTTTAAATGAATTGGCATTATTTGGCAGTGAAGTTTCCTGAGCAGCACCACTGGTATAGTCACAATTTTTAGGCCTTTTTGCATAAACTTACTCTCCATTCTTTTTTGCTGTGGAAGATTTCTCTGTCACATGCTACCTGGTATGACAGGAAGTAGGCTTCTGAAGGGAAACTGTGTTTGTCTGTCATCTACCCATAAACCTGTTCTTGCCTAGCTGCAAAGCACTGATGATAAAAAGGATCTGTCACTGCTTGTGGAGGACCCCAGCTCAAAAGGGTATTAGGAGTCCTGAAGTACTGGGGAAAAGCAACTGGCTCTTAATTGTGATTGGACTTTATTTATTTTGAAGTACGGTGAGCACCCTCTGTACCATCTATTTGGGTTTGATTTCAGTAGCTTGTGCTGAGGCTATCTTGACACTTGCTTTTGCTGTGGTACTTGTGAATGCAAATGTGAGACATTGTAAAAGTTCTTTCTTCATTGCTGTTGTTGCTGAGTCTTCATTAGCCTGAGGGGTCCCAGTTTGTTATCAGATATTAGTGGTTGAAGTAGGACTAGCTGTTTATTCTTCAGTGAAATCCTGGATGGGAGGACCAGGTGTGAGCTGTTCTCTAAGTCTTACAGAGTTCACAGTTTCAAAAGCAGTAGTATTGCAAACTGAGGGTGTACAAAAGTAGTGATGAAAAGCAATCCCCTGCAGTAATTGCATTTAAAATAAACATATCTTGAGTGCAGAATATGCATGATGGTTGCTTGCCAGGATGCACTTAATGGCCCAAGAAGTCTTGACAGAATTTCTTGATTACAGTCAATAATCCATTCATCATCTTATCTAAATGTGTCTGTCGTGTTTGACATATCACTAAGTTGTCCTAGGGCATAATCTCTGAATTAATGCTCATGTTGTTGCTTAATTTACTTGATGTAAACAACCCTGGTACTCTTTACAGTCCTATTTTTCCCAAAGGAAGTTTAGTAATTACCTAGCCAGTCTGTAACCACAGTAAACACATTTGTGCAATTCTTGGATGATAGAATGACAATTCCTACTGCCATATGTGGTCAGTTTGGTATTCCTCCTTATTCTGGAGTAATGCAAAGTTTGTGGAAAATTGGTAATGAACAGTGGCCTTGTAGAAATTTGTTGAAGTTTGCTCTGGTGTGGTTCTGTGGCCCTTGTGAGGTGTATGCCTGGGAGGTAGGCTTTCAGAGCTGTCCTGGCTCTGTCAGGCACTGTGTGTACCTTTGGAAGCATTCCAATGCAGCTGCTAATTGGTGTCCTGCCCCATGGCATCTGCCTGTAGTACCTCATCCTGGTATTTAAGTGCACAACAAAAATAGAAAGCATTTTTTATGTTCAGCCTCTCTTATTCATTTTCCAGATAAGCAGACAGCATTTTTGCTGGGAAGAGAAAGGGATGGATTTTCTTTGTTTGTTTGTTTTTACTTGGCTTGCATCTCTTGGGGATCTTTATTTTTAAAAGTTTAATTAAGGAGAAGGAGAAAAAAAGATGAGCACACACTGTGGAAATGCAGATAGCTGCACTGACAGGAAGTTGCATGAGGGTTTTTAGAGCTGACCATCAGGAATGCTGTGAATTGGCTGGGACCATGAGTGCAAACACAGTAAGGTATACGATCCATACCGCACTCCAGCTGGAGCCTGTGCTGTGTGCAGGAATGTGCAGCAGCGCAGGATGCCAGGGCTGTCCTGGCCAAGCCAGAGAGCCCTGCTGGCCTCCTCTCCTCTCCCCTTCCCTGCCCTTCCCCCCACTGCCTTCCACATTCTGAACTGATTAAAACAGAGGAAGTAGCACGTTGAACATTGGATCTGGCTCGAAAATCGAAGTTGTCTTCTCGTTCACAAGGAATGGATTGTTTCAGCTTGTTGTGTCACTGCTGCCGGAGAGAAGGGAATTTTTTTTTGTCTCTGTAATGTTTGATACTTGAGGGAAAACAGCTGGAACTGAGCATATTGGATCAGATGCAAAACGAAACGGGATGCTGGGGAATATGGACTGCACTGTATATCTGAAAAGGTCAGAGTTTTCCCTTGGTCAGTGCTGGAGGAATGCTCTGTCCATCTTAACTCCAGCCTCGAGAGCCTTCAGGAGGAGTGTAAGGAGCAGGGAGGAGGAAGGGAATATTTTGTAGCTGTGGCAGTCCGTGAGTGAGGCAGATGAGGTCTCCTCCTTCCTTTCCTTCCCACCCTTTCTTGTGCTGCTGTTTTTGATTTTCTGGGAAGACAGGGAGGAAAAAAAGAGAAGTCGTCAGTGACAGAGCTTCAGTTTGGAAAAGCTGTTTATAACCAGGTTTAAACAGCAAGTTCTGAGATGCCAGACAGACCAAGGACTGACTAAACCACGGGAGTATAACTGGTATGGTAAGAAGAACCCTGGAAAAGAGCCCTGCCTGAAACATACTGGAAGAGGACGTGGAAGTAGTTATTACACAATGCATGTGAAGAAAGACAAGGGCAGGAATGCATTTCAGTGCCTAGGATCTTACGTTGCACAGATTTAGAAATCAAAATGGTATGTCATGCTTTCACAAAAAGAGAAAAAAAAGAAAACAAGAAAACCCTCAGTAATTTAAATGTTTCTCTCTGACCTGAGCTGAAAATATAACACCAGTTACAGAGCTGCATTGACACAACAGAGCAGATGATCTGGGTTAACTTGACTTGAAGGAGCAAGCCGTGGAACTACTGCTTTATTAATATTCCCTTTGTTTCTTTGCCAGTCAAGAGAACAATCCGATGATGAAACAGAGGAGTCGGTGAAGTTTAAGAGGTTGCACAAGCTGGTGAATTCTACTCGCAGAGTCAGGAAGAAACTCATAAGAGTTGAAGAAATGAAAAAACCCAGCACAGAAGGTAAAAAGCAACATGGTTAAAACTGTTTGTGTGAATACATGTGTCTGTTGAGAGGGGATAGACGGAAAGTGGAGGGTTGGGGGAGGGAGGGGTGGAGTATTCATAAGGGATGGTAGGATCAACTGCCTTGTCTATTGTGCATGCCTTAGATTATTGAATTTTTAGGCTTTAGAAGGAGGAAAGTGACAGCCTAGAACGTGGTTACTGCTGATCTGGTATTCTCAGAGCAGCGCTGGAGAGCCCCTCATTAAGAGATTAGAAGTTGGCTTATGTTTTATGCCCCATGCTGGGGAGGGAACGAGCCTGGGAGCAATCCCAGCCAGCTGCCTCACAAGCTCAGCAAGGAGGTAAGTGGAGCCATTATCACACTGCTCCCTCCTCCCAGGCCTTGGGTGGCACACAGGTGAAGCTCCTGCTCGTTTTGGGAGGGTAGCAGCTGGCTGTGGTGCAGTTGAACCACATGGCATCACGCTGTGGCAAAAATACAGAACCTCTATCAGACATTCTTGTGGGATAGAGGCTGCCTTGTGACTTCTACTTCTGAGAGTCCTGTCTGCAGTTTGGCTTCTGAATGAGCTCCCTACAGAGAGGGGGAGAGAAAGGAGGAGGATGAGGAGGGTAGGGAAAGAGAAGCAGAGTTCAGGCCCTGGGAACACCATGCTGCAGCATTAACTCCGGATGACTTGTATGTGTGTGTGAGCATTCAGATTAATGGAGCCTGATCCTCAAGAGCCTCTCTGCAAAGCTATGCTTGAGTCCTTACTGGAATTGTGGGCACCTCTCTATGTTGGTGGCCTTCCCAGCATCGTATGCTAATTCCCCTCAGCTCTGCAGTGTCATGATTCTTTCCCAGTGCATTTAAGGAGAACACGTGCATCTTGCGTATGTGGCAGGAAGCTGCTGGCAGATCTGTGATCTAGCCTGCCTCTCCGACATTATGGATGGTGTTACTGGCTGGTGTGAAAGGCACAGGCAGTCTAGAGCTCTGGAATGGGCAACTGTCTCTGTCTGGAAAGGTTTTATCACCTCATATGGTGAGCATAAAGCTGGGATAACTTGGAAACAAAATTGTGGATTTTGAGATGGGACAAACAAAATAGGACTATTTTTCCACTGCTCTGCGGAAAGATGGTCCTCAGAGAATCCTGTTCTACCTCCTCCTGCCCTCCCCAGAAGTCTGGGAAAAGCTGCAGGGAGGAATCAGAAGGAGGCTCCAGGGATGGGAGCAGATGCAGGAGCAGGCAGCTCAGGGGCTGCTGGGCATGCAGATGCCTTCCTGCATTTGGACCAGACTTTCTTTTCAGCATATTAAGTATCTGTCTTTCTCTCTGTATCCTCTCTTACAGTGTTTTACCTCCTTATTTCCTTTTTCCTTCAGTCTTTCACTTAAGTGTGCCACTCCTTCCAGGGTTTTTATTTCCATTGAGTTTTGCCACCCCTGCACCCTGCAGAAAAAGCACTGAACTAGCAATGGTATTAAAAAAAATTTTTGTTCTCCTTCTTTCTTTTTGTATATGCTGTCTGTCTTCTTTAACTCTAGATTTCTCTGATTACTTTGTCTATCACTCTGGAGTTTCTTTGTAGATTCACTCTTGGAAAACTTGATAGCAGAGCCAGTTATTGCTAACATGGATTAATTGTGCATAACTTCTGTATAACTGGAAGGCCCCCTAAGTAGCCAAGTCTACCTGATCAGTACATATCTATGACTTTTCTTTCAGGAAATTCAATACCCAAATTTTCATATGGCAAATTAAAAGTGCTTCATAAATGTTGTCCATCCCAATCTCTCATAATACAGGTCTGTATTCCCAATTGGATATGTCAGAGGGCTGTACAAGATCACGAAAAATAGAGTGGTCAGATTTGAGATTGCTGTCTGGCTTTCCAAGATACATGCAGTTGACTGGATTGGTTTTTGAGCTCTTTGCTATGGTTCTTTGAATCTCTGTTATGAATGTGAAGTAATGTGAAATCATAGGTGACTAGATTTTGGGGACTTGGCTATAATATTTGGTTGAGTAACATCAGTACAATTTAAATAAATTCATTCATGTTCAGCAGCCTTTAGTATAGTGTAAGAGCAGACTTATTTTGAAAACTGACATGCAGTTTCCTGGAAGAAAGATTCCGCATAATCCTACTCAAAAATTCCTTCACAAAGAACAACTTTGCCTTATTTCCATTATGTGTTCCTGTAGATTTTAAAGAAAAGCACACTAGTCTCAGATTCTTCTCCCACATTTCTTTTACTGACTCTGTTATCACAATGAATACATTTGGCTGAGCTGATACTCACTAGAATTTGCCAATATCTGAATCCATGTGTATTTTGTCTTAATCTGCTCCTAAGTGAGCCAAATAACTGAAACTTCCTAATTCCTGGGCACCATTCTTATATAGCACTTAAAAACGCATCACATCTACATCTGTGTCATTATGGCTTTTTGTCATGGACTCACTCCAAATAACATCTGTTACAGTGTTCACACACAATGCATATTTTACAAGCTGTTTAAAAACATATTTACTTAGTGGACTAAAATTGTTTATCAGTATGTACTCGGTCCCAGGAAAATGTCTATTTTCTGTTGAAATTAAGATGTAGAGGGGAAGAAGAGCAAGCTGGACAGTCCAGGAAAAGTGATGTCAAAACAAGACTCCAATCTACAGACCTACCCCAAAAAATTTCTCAAGAGTGAAAGTTGCATGTCAAATGTGATCCACTGTCCATTCAATGTCATGATGAGCTTTATCATAGTAAAATAGCATCTTAGGTTTCAACAAATTTATGTCAAATATGTTTTGCTAACAGAGTGAACTGAAGGTGAGGCAGGAATCCTATACAGGGCTGCTAGTCTGTCATTGTGAAAGGTGTCCCTTGTTATTGAATCAGCCAGTTTAGTAAATTGTAGATATTTTGGTTCAAATTTAGCTCTGCTGTAAGGCTGTGGAAGCAATCAAAGATGAAGGCAAAGTTAGGTCATTAAGAAATTTATTTTGGCAAGAAATAAATACAATCATATTTTTGTGTGTGTGTGATACATAGCTATGAATTACATGGAATTCGTCAGGGAGACAGAGGAGTACTGTACTTTTTTTTTACTCTTACCTTGTTACTGCATCTAAAACCTGTGCCTATACTTTGCTCAAAAGAAAACACCAGAGAAAAGTTTCTTAAATGATAAATCTTAAAAGAAATTGCAGTTTCAAATTCTTTATTCCCTTCTCTCCACTCCAAAAAGGAAACCTGGTCCATGTCCAGTACTTATGTTGCAAAATATTCCTGTGAAATATTTTCTGGAAAAATTTGGTGAAAACTTAAGTGTTTCTTTCATTACCAGGACACAGTTGAAATTGGCACATCTGCAGTTTGACCTACTTCTTTGTTTTTGCATCTGCTAAATAAATTCTGTGTGATCAAAACTGGTGCCTCTTCCCCCATCAAAACCCCAGAACTTTAAATTTCATCCTGGAGTTGAGCTCCATAACCTTCTGTGAAAAAAACACCCACCTTTCTGCAGCCACAGGAGCACTAAGTATTGGAATAATGGACCTGAGAGGTACTTGTTTGGGTTTTAATGCCTAGGTGTACTTCTGACCTATTGTAAACTCACTAGAGCTGAGCATCATATACAAGTATCAGAGGGAAAACATGAGAAACAGATCCCAGCTCCAGCTTTTAAGGGGTTGTTAGTGGGAATGTCTGTGGTTTTAGCCACAGATGAAAGAGAGAAACTTAAAATAATGATGAGTTTACTTACAGGATGTTGTCTTCTGTCTGTTGTTAACTAATCTCAGCATTCTCATTGCACAAATTTAAGGAACTGCTTCAGGTTTATGCACTCAAAAATAACTTCTGAGCAATTTACATCAAATACGGTTTTCTTCCAATTTAAGTGTGTGATATCTTGAATAAATACAGTAAGACTCTACAGGGAAACATTTTAGAGAATTACAAACAATCACAAGTGTTGTGCTGCTTTTGTCCTCTGTAGGTGTGGAAGAGCACTCACTTGACAACTCTCCTATACTGGATGACAGATCAGCACTTTACTCTGGAGTTCACAAGAAGCAATTCTACTTTGACAGCTCCTGTGAAAAGCAGCCAGAGGACGACTCGGACTCACTTACTACTTCTCCCTCATCCAGCAGTCTTGATACTTGGGGAGCTAACCGGAAGCTGGTGAAGACCTTCAGCAAAACTGATAGCCGTGGCCTTATCAAGCCTCCCAAGAAACTTGGGACATTTTTCTCTTACCCAGAAGAGGAGAAGTCCCAGAAAGTTTGCCGCTCCTTGACAGATGGGGAAATGAAGAAGAGCCTCGGCTCCCTGAGCCACGGGGTAAGTACAGAAAGCATTTGCTTTTATGACAGCAACAGGCACAAGCACCATCTTCTGGTGTCCCTGGAAGAGATTCAGAGTGTAAGGAAGCAGATCCGATTGAAGAAAATGGATACTAACTATTCCTGTTCCAGAGCTTTTCTTTGCCAGCGCCCTGCTAGGAAAGGAGCATCCCCCACAGCCTGCGACCTACAATTACTGCGGCACAAAACGAAAGGGGGTGGAGGTTGTGGCTTCCCAAACAGAAGGCTACGAGGGCGCACCTCTGTCAGCGAGTTCAATATTACCTATGTGGTGGAGAGAAGCCTGTACAGTCACCTCAACCTCTCACAGCTGGTGCGGCCTGTTACTGACAGGACCCTGAGCAAGGCCGACAAGCAGGACCTGAGGAGATGCCTGCTGGAGGAGGATGAGGAGGCCAAGAGGAAGTGGGCTGCCACAGTGGATCGCTGTACTAAAAGGGTTCTCTTGAGAATCCACCAAAAGTCTGTGAGTCCAAGAGTTGCCATGAAGGTGGTCTTCCAATTTCTGTGAGGTTGCAGTGAACATTTTCTGCTTTGTTCTTTTAACTAAAATTCCATGCTTCTGCTTTCTTTGCCATTAGAAACTCTTAAGCACTGTAATGCAGGTGTAAAGGAAGAGCTTGATATAATCTTGTCAGAGAAGAGTTTTGTTGAGTCTGCCATTTCCGTGTGTACAAAATAACTCAGTGAGAGAGAGAAAATACGAAAAAAATCTGCTTTTTTAATTCACCTAGTGCAGAAATAGAGATCACCAGTGAACAGAGAAGGTTTGAGATGCTATAACTGTGTCCTTTATGATGCTTTGGGAGTCGGTATTCCCTTCAAGGGGTACCAAGAGATGAACAAGATTTTCAGAGTAATGGAGTGTTGTTACTCAGCTGTGCTCTATTTCTCCTCAGCTGTCATTGCCTTAAATTGTCCGTTCCTTTCTCAGATTGTGTCTCACCAGTTCACTTATCCAGTCAATATCCTCCCTTACATACACAGCTGTAGAAAGACAGATAGTTTTGCATTAGTCACTGTCGTCCTGCTTGCTGCTCACCACCATCAGAATTGTCACTGCTGCTCCCTCTTTCTAGCATGGAATGAAGGTGGCACCTTCCCTCAGGGCGTTACACAGAGGGAACAAGGGGTGGCCAAAAGAGGAGATTGTGCTTGCAGTGAAAAGTGATTTGAACACTCCAGAGGGATCCAAAGCTGTTTCCTGGTTATATGACCCAGTTTTGACAGTTCCATTAACCATGATTCCGAGTTTCCTAGGAACTTGAACTTGCCTTTGGTGCCAGACCTCCAAAGCTGAGCCAGCTAGTCTGTTGTCTAGTTGACAATGTTCCCTACTTCAGTGGATGGAAACAGCAGTGCACCCGTAATGTTAAGCAAGATATTCCAGTGAACAACACAGTAGAAACAGTTTTTCCTCTTAAATAGCAGATTATTTTTTTGAGAGGTCTGTGCTTAATTTTTTCTGATATAAGGTATAAGAGTGGTACAAGAGCTGTGGTCTCCTTAAATAGCCTGTGGGAAGTGACCAGGCCTTCATGGTTCACTTTTTTCTCTTCGGCCACGAAATACAGATTTATTTTTTTATCTACCCAATACCATGAACATTCTCTCTTGGCAGCTTTACTGTTTCTTCTGCATTGACTGCTTACCTTGCCCCTCACAGGATACTGTTTATTATTACGGATATTGTACTCAGAAGATGTTGTTTTCCTTTAAGGATAGTACAGTGATAGGAGAAACCTTGCTTGTCCTTCTGTGGGTTGAATAATAAGGTTATCTTGAACCAAAAAGCATACTCATATGTTCTAGAGATGCTCCATAGTTAAAAATACCCTCTAAAACTTTCTTGGTAAATACAGAAGATAGAAACAAACTCTTCAGCTCTCCTGATAGGTTAGTCTTGTCTCGCCATAGAAATTTCATTATGAAAACTATCTGCACTGACCTTTGATTAATCACAGAGATGCAGTTAAAGAAATGGACAGCGTTTTGTTGTTGTTGAGGAACTTCTCAGTCAGCTGCTTCTCCAGCTTTGTTTGAATGGGATAAATGTTGGAGACCTGCTGCCCTTATTAACTTTTTTAAAGCACTTCTTCCTGAAACCCAAATAGCTGACAAGCTTCAACTAATGGTGCTCCTTCCAAGAAATGCTTAATGTTTGTTTGCTGCAACCTCAGGGAAATTGCAATGCCTCTGTATTCAGTGGAATTGGTCACTCTGTCTTGCCTTGCCATTCATTTTTGTCATTTATATTTGTTCCAGTGGCCTGGACATGCATGAAATTTTCAAATGGCATCAGTTTTTCTTTTCTCCCAGAAGACTAATACCTTTGATTGCATGGCCATTCCATTGAATATCCCTCTCCTCATCCACAGACCTTTTGTTTGCTGCAGGATTGCCAGGGTCCCTACTGGAATCTGAAGGTGGAAGTTAAATTTTAAATGTATGGGGAGGTCCATAATGAAACAACAAGCATCCTTAATAAGGTGCATTTACTCAGAAGCTTTTAACCAACAGTTGTTTTGCTCTCCAAGAAGACACCTTTAGGAGGAGCCCTGCCTGGTTTGACAGCCAAGTTTGCTCAGAGCAGTTCCAGACATCCTCTCTTCATTGCTGGGATTACCATATGCTGTAGCATTAGTTATAATGGTTCTTCACACAAGGACCAAATTACTCCTAGCTAAATATGCTGTGCTTTAGAAACCGATCTTATTACTTGTGGCTGGTCTCAAATGTTTTCTAAAAACAATTTTTAAAACCCGTGCCATAGTCAAATTGCCTTCTGGAAAAAAAAAAACGCTTAGAAAAATTCTATATCACAGCATTGTCTGTAATTTGTGGGGGGCCTAGACAAAGCTGGCTTTGAGTTCCACTAGTGTTGTAGTTGGTACAAAAACTGTCATCCAAGTTTGTTGGGTGTAAGCAGCAAGAAGCTAGAAATAAAACCTTTTAAAAGCTATTAATATTTTTGCTTCTAAGTGGTGAACAGGCAGAGTGTTTACTTTTAAAAAATTGAATTCTTATAATTATTTATTAAGTGTCACAGTTTATACAGCTTGCTTCTTCCTAATAGACAAAGCAGGCTGGTAGTTCTCAGGTGGTGGGTTTTCACTGACTCACAATCCTTTGTAGGTCTGAGCCAATACCTAATCAATACCTAATTGATTCCTAAAGTGTCTTTGAAGTTACTCTGTTGGGTAGTTCAGGCCCTAAGAACTTTTAGTTCACAAGCGGTGATCTTCTGCCTCCTCTTTATCTCAGCTCTGACTCTGAAAAGAGTGCTTACAGTAGGCATCTGCCTGTCTTCAAAACCCCACTCAGAGCACAGAAGTTGTGCAAGTTAATTGTAATGGCCATTCCTTCATTTCCCTGCATTGCCCGATGAGACTTCTGCTAAGGACAGTGACTTGAATACTGTGCAGCTGGTTGTGCATTGATTGTATTACCTCCTGGATTGCAAAGAAACAGCTGGAGGTGACTAATCTGGAATCAGGGCTTGCTGAGTCTCTGGGGACACAATGCTTATGGATAGCTGGGCTGGGTTTTTCCCTCTTCTTACCAAGGGCTTACCCAACTAGGCTTCCAGTGATCTCCTGTATTTCAGTGAAAATGCAGCCTATGCAGCCATTCAGAAGGTAGGTTATTCAATGCTTTAAAAGATTTAGAAGACTGGTGGTTCTCTGTTTCAGTGCTGCTGTGGACTTATGTATGAAGGCAGATGGGAGTGAAGAGATGGAGTTGCCAGCACCTTGGAAAACTTGATGCATAAAATCAACAGTTTCCTCAGACCAAAAAGTCTTTTTTCTTTTTAAAAAGGGGAGTAGGCAGTAGATGACTCAACAGCAGCAGACCTTAGGCCAAGGAGTTGTCTCTGGAAAAGAGAGACTCATATTGCCTTACAACAGATTTCCTGATTTATAATCTTTCATCCCTTTGTTTGTTTGTTTCTTTCTGTGTTTGCAGACATTTGTATTTTAATTGGTGTTCTCCAAATCGCAGATGTTCTACATGAGCTAATCGTGGTGATAAAACTATCTTTGTTTTTTTGCAGAGAACCTGTAGCTTTGGAGGCTTTGATTTGACAAATCGGTCCCTTCATATTGGAAACAGTTCTGACCAAATGGTGAGTTTGAGAAGGTACAGACTTGAAATAGCATAAAATGAAATGCACAGTAGAGTTATAACAGACTGAAGTGTAATTTTGGTCTGTAATAATAGTTTGGAGATCCAAGAAAACAGAACATCTTTGTTAACCTCAAACTTCCTTAGCTTTGAGAATAACATACCCGCCCATATCCGTGTGTGTATGAGTATTTATATACAGTATATGTAAAGAGGTAGGAACAAGTGATCAAAGCACAGAGCTGGGGGCACATCTGTGGGCTATTCTTATATCTGACTTCCTCAGAGCATTACCCAAGGCAAAATATGTGCTTGCTATACTTTCTTGGTTAAAATATTTACTGTTTGGAATGATGAGGCTAACTTTGGTGAAGATCTGCAAATTATTTTCGTGGAAGTCATTATGTAAGAAGTTCATTATTAGTTTTCTCATTGTATCTCAGAGCTCCGGAATATACCAGGATCCCATTGCACTGGGGGCTGTGCAACTGATCTCAGAGCATTCTTGTGTTTAAAAAAAACACATCTTCCCTGAGAATTAATTCCATTTCATGTTACTCATGTTGATCCCACTGTTGCTGTCGGTTGGCCTGTGGCCAAAAATAACAGAACAGAAATGAGCTAGAACATTATATCAAATGAAATTGGGAACATATTTTTTTTCCTTTTCTGTTTCAGCATTGTATCTGATAACTTTTCTGTCCACTTAAATCAAGTCTAAATTGTTAACCATCTTGTATGCCAGCATTATTTTTTTTAATGTCATCTGAGGTTTTTGGAAATTTTTTTGTTGGCTTATTTTTTTTTCACATCATAAATTACCCCTGAATTTGCTAAATCTGTGGGTGGTTATTTTACACATCAATTTTCAGCATCAGTAAACAAATTAACTTCTGAGCTTACGGTGTTTATCTTTAAACATAGATACTTGTTTTGATCAGATGTGTTTTAATATAAAAAAGTGTGAAGTCTAGATGTTATATTTATCCCTGGGAGCATCAGTAGGGGAGAGATGCAGTGGACTAGAACAATATATGTGGATCAAAGCGGGGTATTTCCTTGAGAACATATAAGTCCATTAAGTAGAAGGGATTTTTTTGAAAAAGATTAGGCAAAAAGCTGTCCTTAATTTCTGGTAAAAGACCAGAATTACCAAGGAAGTTGTAATTACGAACAACTTTTAAGGAGGAAAATAATGTCAGAAATTAGGTGTCAGTGGAATTTCAGAGGAGCTTTCTGTAAGAACGTTGATGAAGTAGAAAACATACACAAATTTAGAGGGGAAAAAAAAGATAAATCTTTAATGTACAATAGAGTATACATTTATTTTAGGGTTTGCTGTCTTCTTGTAGCTAAATTTAACCAAGTCAGAGACCAAACTCAGTAGTCAATCTCTTTAGTCAGATGGATTTTGGTTCTTTTTTGTGCTGTGATTTTTGGTGCACCCTTGCCAATGGAGGGTGCTGGAGTACATCTAATAGAGCTGCATTGCTCAGTGGTTCCTGAAACAGAGTAAAACATAAGACTGTGTTTAATGTGCTGCCTGGACAGTCTGAATAAGGGCTGAACCATACAAGTTTGGTAAAATGTCAGCTGATCCATTAACTGAGTTAACTGAGTACTTGTGACATAAGTTAGTACTTGGTACATTTAGCTGGTTTAGAAAAGGTTAAATGAATTCAAAGCAGTTGGTCTTTGTCATCCACTATATGAGGACCAGCTAATTTAGTTCTTCAGTGCCCTGTTGCATGCCTTAAAAAAAGCAGTGCAAGTTTAACCTACCATAGTTGAAGGATTTAGCACTTTTTTTTTTTTTGTGGTGTTTGGTTTTTGTTTTGGGGTTTGTTGGTTTTTTTTTTTTTAACAGTCCATAGTGAAACCACAGAGGTTAGCAGAATGTCTGTCTGAAAATAAAAAGTAAATTTGGGTAGCCAAATGTAGATATCCATATAAATATATATATATATATATGCACACACACAGAGATCTATATTTGGCTAGTATGCCAGAGGCACTTTTATTCCTGTTTAACTCTTTGTTGTATTGACCAACATGAGCCACAACTACTGTTGTGTGTCCTGTTAGAAAGGCTTAGCCTGAAACAAGGAGTTTTCTATCAGATCATATATTACTGAAATTCAAAGGGATAAAGGCATCCTAACAGTCCCCAACAGGCCTACACACAATACTTTCACAAAAAGTTTACACATCAGGCCTGAAGAGTAATAAGCTGCAGTGGACTGCTGCAGTGGTTTGCCCAAGGCCTCAACAGTGAATTTGGAGCAGGCAACAGGACACTCTGCTGCTGTCCTGTGTTTACCTGGACACTCTGCAATAACTGCTGACTGAGGAAAAAATGGCTCTTCTATTTCAAAGGCTTGAGTCCTGTTTTATTTTGCAGGGCAAAGAAGGAGACTTTGTTTATAAAGAAGTGATCAAATCACCCTCTGCCTCCCGTATATCTCTGGGCAAAAAGGTTAAGTCTGTAAAAGAAACCATGAAGAAAAGGATGTCAAAAAAATACAGCAGCTCTTTGTCTGAGCAGGTATGTAAGGTCTGCAGTGGAATCCACTTAATAATGTAGAAGTGATAATCAATAGTGATTCTCATGCATCAAGGCATCTCCGAAGAAATTTCTAACAAGATTATATGGTGTGACTTATTCCTATGTTCTTATAAAATCCCTCATTGTGAAATGGCTTCCTATAGATGGCAGTACCATGGAAAATGCATTTTCAGATTTTCATTTGAGTAGCTCATCAGAAGTCTGTCATTGATGGCACTACACACCTCACTCTCTATTTCCATTTCTTTTCTATTGTAATTTATTAAGGGAACCAGTCTGTGACACAGGGTCACAGTAATATATTTAATCTGCAATTTATACCCTAGTTTAAATTCCCAGCATAACCTCACATGCACAGCTCTTCTCTCCTATTACAGGTCTTTTCTCCATCACAGCTTGCCCTGTGCAGCAGCCCATTAAAACAGGCACAGTCTAGTCAGAAAGGGGCATCTGACAGAAGATTTTCCTATTATTCTTTCATTACAGATTTTTATAGTCTATTCTTAAAGGCAAACCTGAAGTACATTAGTTCTAAATTAGGCTTTGAATTTCAATGGCCTAGAAACAATTGCTGTCTTTTTCCCTTTCCCTTTAGTGGAGCGTCAAAAATCTTCGGCATTTGTTTGAAACCGGGCTTGCCACATGGATTGTGTAAGGAATGGGTTGGAAAGCCAGTGGGAAAGCAGAGCTCTTCCTGGTTAACACCGCCCCCAAGTGGGCTCGGACCGGTCGCGGGGGATGCTCGCAGTCCTGGGAAATGGGGAATGAAAGCTTTGCTCTTAATGCAAAGCCTCAGTGCCTATAAAAGGAGCGGTTCGTAACATTCAGAGTAACAACCCCAAACCCCTCTGAAGAATCCAGAGGGACCAAGAGAGGCAGGAATGTGGCCAGTGTTATGCCATGCTTTGTGACTACAGAATCCCTTTCCCACAGAACTGTGTATCAGCCATACTTATTCATAACTGGGGCAGTGCTACACTTACGGTTATTTAATTTAAACATACAATTAAAATATTTTAAGTTGTAACATGATTTAATATTGATAAGAAGATGGTTTGGTGTCTGACTGGCTTTACAGTGCACTTCTGCAAAGTCCGCCAAAAAACCCAGGTCCTTTGAGAAATTGCTTTATAGTGATTTAGCAATACTTCTGTTCTCTGTCTCTCTGAGATTGACTTTGCCTCTGAAGTCATATGCTGAGATGAGATTTTCCTAATTATTCTGCAGCCTGCAAGTAATAGTGTTCATTTAAAAGTCCTATGGCCGTGCATCTCCACAAAACACTCTTGTATTCAAGCTGCAGTTCTTTCGTTTTCAAACTTTATGGCACAGTTGTTTTAGAATATTTATAACTTTCAGGCATCGTGATTCAAAGTATGTTCCAATATCTCTTTCTTGCATTAAATTTTTCTTGCATTAAAATGAGCAAAAGTTATGCTGGCCACAAGTATCTGCTGCTTTGTTTTAACTGTGCTTCACAAAGGCTGACAGAATTTCAGTTTAGGAAAGACCCTTTTGATTTTCTGTAATGTTTGACTGGATTAAAAGAGAAATACAACTATTGCACATTGTAGCAACCAGGACATACACATAGCAAAATCTTTTTATATTTATGCATTTATGTTTATGGGTGCTTGTACAGCACAGGCTGCATTTTCTAGCAAATGCTTTTTTTGTTCTTATAGGTAAATGAGCAATTATATTAAAAAATCACTGAAAAAAACCCAAAAACGTTGCTTTGTACAAAATCCTGATTCAGAAACCTGAATTTGGCACTAGTTCTTTTGCAAGTACTGCTGGCAAAAATACCATATGTCATAAAAACCCTTGAATTGAGAGGGTTTTTAGTTTGTTTGTTTTGGGTTTTTTTTCTACTTACAATGCTATCTTTTTTCAGACTGGTCTGTTTGCTCCCATCACCACTATCATGCCTAATAAAGTGGAGTTTCTACCACAGCTGGGTACTGTTAAATCAGTAGATGGAAGTTTGCAGCCTGTCTGGTAAAGAGCAGGAAAACAGAATCTGTTTCCTTGGGGGTGGACAAGCAGCTCTCATCAGTACCTATAAACTGCAGCCTCATAAACTTCAATGGTCCAATCTCTTTCAGGAGTCCAGCCCTGGGATCGTGCCGGGTTCCCCACAGTCACCACCACCAGACACTGACTCCCTGGACAAACCCAAGCTGAAAGCTGGTGGCTCAGTGGAGAGCCTGAGGAGTTCCTTAAGTGGTCAGAGCTCAATGAGTAAGTTCAGTTGTAGTTGTGTTGCTCCATTTCTGTGGCTTCAGAGAGCAGAGATCTCCACTGTAAGCAGAATCAGAGAAAGTCAAAGCAGAAACGGGTTAAAATGTGGAAAGGCTGATGGGTTAGTCAGTAGGGGTTTGCAAAGAACTATAAGCCGTTTGCTTAAAAGACAGGGGGTTTTTTGCATTATATTTACACAGAACCCTGAAAAAGTGAAATCCTGCTTTCTGTCTGCTGAGTCCTGCTATTACAATACAAATATTCTAATATAAATGTAATGTAATAGTGAACCTGTTTACTACTGGTCAAGTAGTAAACAGGCTCATCTTTACACTGGATTTCTCCTGAGCACTCCAGATGGGTCTTCCACCCTCCCTCAAGAGAAGCCTTGAGTGTCTCTCATTAACTAGTTAAAGGAAGGGGGTAGTATTAAAGCCTCTCTGGTTTAGACTGCCTCTACAAGAAACAGCTTAAATGGAACACACATGATGTGAGCTTGCTACACTGTTGACCAAATTTCTGGACTTGAGAGGGATTTTGGAACCCCACTGCAGGTTTCAGAGTTTGTTTTCCTGACAAACATTGTGAGCAAAACTTCCCAGAAAGATGTTAGCAATCTCTTGTGGCGTACCATAGATGAGACACTTGTTAAACAGCTTCTCGGGTGAATATTGAGGGGGTGAATTCAGGAAAGCAGGAGTGCAGAATAGATTTGCTAACTCTCCCATCCCCATGTGTGTATAAGAAACAGAAGCATTTAAAGACTTTTAACTTTGATTACTATGCTTTGTGGAAAGAAGACCCATTTTCTGTCTTGCTTCTGTTTCTGAGGCTTCTTCACAAAGAACTGATACAATGTCTTTCATGCAGGCGGTCAGACAGTGAGCACAACAGATTCCTCAACCAGCAACAGGGAGAGTGTGAAATCAGAAGATGGTGATGATGAAGAGCCTCCTTACAGAGGACCTTTTTGTGGAAGAGCCAGGGTTCACACTGATTTTACTCCAAGTCCTTATGATACAGATTCTCTGAAGCTCAAGGTACCAGCTATATCTGTTTTTAAGGAGTCAAACATTTATTTTGCTAAAATTCTAAATTAAAATCTTTTTACAATAACTATAGCATTCTTAATCTTTTAATGAATTTATATGTGTTTTCAAACTCCTTTAGCCTGTCTTCTACATTTAAGATTTCCTCATATAGTAATTATAGAATTATAGCAAAATGTTATAGAACATAAGTCAGTACTAGTGTTTCTCTGCATCCATGGAAAGACACTTGTGTCTTTAGTTTCTGGAAAATTAAAGATGTGCCATGAATTCATTTCCATTTTGCAAGGGTTTTGCTTGAAAGATTGGAAAAATACTTTGTCTGCCACAATGAAATAATCCTCAATGGAAAAATTTTCAGAACTCTTGGATGAAATATGCATGCACCTGCATACAATGTCTCTTAAAGGCATTTCAGTAAATATAACTTGGTTTGAATTAATATTGAAATACTTTGCTAACTGTGTGGTCATCGCTCTTTAATTCTTCTGGATATCAGATTTGATTATTTTTAGTTGTGCTTTATTCACTTCAAACTATCTGACTCCTTACATTACTTAAAATTCCACAGGCAGCTAATTCCTGTTAAAGCTGATATATGTAAGGTAATCTCTCAAGGCATGCAAAAGCAATTTTGTGTCCATATCTTTGTTATGGTCAGGAGCACATTAGGAAAAGCAACTTTACTGGCTCTTTTTGCATTGGCTTCCTTTGCTCAGAAGAGCTGATTTGAAATTCTGCTCATACTGAGTGTGTTCTTATTTGCACCAGTTTCAGGTAGTTGCAAGCATAGAGATTTTTGTACCACACAGCACTGATGCTCTACAGAGATGTCAGCAGGTTTGTGAGTCTGGACAGTTGGGAGCCCTTCCAGGATCTTTTGTTGACTTGCTCTGTGGTCTGAGACATGTCACCTAATTCTTTTTTCTTCCACTTGTAAAACAATTATAATCAGACATTTTTGCAAAAGCTGTGGTTAACCTTTTGGAAACTGAAGTGTGTTGTTCATCCCATGTACATGGAAATCCAAGTGGGTGTGTTCGCTTAAATACCTGTCAGAAATCTAAATGGCTTTCTTCCTTCTTTGGTCTGCAGAAAGGTGACATCATTGATATAATCAGCAAACCCCCCATGGGCACTTGGATGGGTCTGTTGAACAACAAAGTTGGCACCTTCAAATTTATCTATGTGGACGTGTTAAATGAAGAGGAAGAGAAGCCGAAGCGGCCCACCAGGAGACGACGAAAAAGTAGACCACCCCAGCCCAAGTCAGTTGAGGATCTCCTGGATCGCATCAATTTGAAGGTCCAAATTCTCTCTGTTTTGCTTGCAGGAAGGGGACCACACTTTTGAAGTTGTTAGTTTTGGAAGATGCACACCGGATTCATAATCCTAAGGATTGTGAGACCACTTAGCAGAATCAGGTCTTAGCTGCAGAGTGAAAATAGCTGAAGCCAGGCAGAGCTGCCTGTCAGGCATGATGAAGCGCCACAGGCTGTGAGTGGTGTGCACTCAGACACTGTAAATCGCTGCACAGTATGACCACAGGCTTGCACATTCCAGAGACAAGCAAAAAGCGTAAAATAACAATAGTTACCCTGTCTTTAAAGTGGACATTTTTTTCCCCATGTTTCTATTCAGAAAGTGCTTGGGATAAATTGGTGTGGCTGTCATTCACCCTTCATACTTCTCCCCTCATACTGAGCCATGCCATGTTGTGCCTTCAGGTACCATGATACCTAGGCCATCTAATACACTGCATTCCAAATACAGCAGTACGTGCAGCGTTCTAGTTCTGGCACAGCTACCCCTTTCACTTGGAGCAGTATTTATGCAAAGTATAATACTATAATTTTGCTGGTTTGCACTTAACTTACTGCTTTTCTTGCTGGTTGCGAAAATCTCTTTTAGTATCTTTATTGACAAAATAAGTTGAATAAGTATATTGTCTTAATACTCTTATTTTTTTCCCTTTGTGCAGGAGCACATGCCCACTTTTCTGTTCAATGGTTATGAAGATCTGGATACTTTTAAGCTTTTAGAAGAAGAAGATTTGGATGAACTGAACATCCGAGATCCTGAGCACAGAGCTGTTCTCCTCACAGCAGTGGAACTTCTTCAGGAATATGATAGTACGTGGGATGTTTGAGGTTTTCTGTTTTACTAGAGCTCTGCCAAGGACCTTGTGAACCCCTTAAAGCAGAAGACTTGTTCCAGGATTTTGATCTCTTTTTTTTTTTTTTTTCCCCTTATATAGTTATTTCCAGGGTAATCCTGTGTGACGTTAGATTTTTGAGGGGTGACTTAAGACTTATTTTGTTCCGCTGGAATTACTCTCTTAATGTAAGCCTTGCCACCCAACTTATTGAATTAATATCAAGTGTACAACATGTAACACTTTAGAATACTGATGTTCAAGAATAAATCCTGAGATAACCTACTCAAAGTAGGAGGCTGAGACATAGATAATAGGAAAGAAGAAATTTTCATATTAGAGGGAAGAGATTAAGATTATCAAGAATAAAAAAAAAAAAATCAAAGCCCAGAGGGCTATGGAGAAGTGTAATGTGAATTAATTTCATCTGCACATACTTTTGGTTCTTGGACTGTTAATTGCAGGATTGTAAAGGTAGCTTCAGATTGTGTGTATGACAATACAGCAATTTTCAAAGGGAGCAAATATATCAGTCAAAAGCAGTGACCCACCTATCTATGTGCAGCAGTGCAGTTTTGCTCACTGAACACATGGTCTTGGGCAAGTAATTGCAAAGACAAGGAAGACTGGAATAAGCCATGGCAGTCAAATGCAAGGACGACTTTGCTGCACAGGAGTGAGCAGAGCCTGGCTGCAGCAACCTAAGACAGTACTAAATTTGCCCTTTATCTGCAAGTGTCAGCAGAAGGTTGGTATCCAACGAGCTGAGTCAGTAGAATGGATTGTGTGAGGGCTTTCTCACCTGCTTCTGTGCAAATTTCTATGTTTTAGCTTAAACTGCCGTAGCAGCAATTTAAACAGCTGTTATTAAGTGGGAAATGCTTAATTCAATTACTGCAATATGTGTGGTGGCTATCTTTAGACAGTGCTGTGTGGCCTGCATAGCTTTCTTGTTCATTTCCCAAAGAGGCATCCACTCTTTCCTTGCCCTTTTTCAGCTCCGAATAAAGTTGCAGTTGCAAAATTAGTTTCTTTTCACTTATTTTAGAGTAGCTTTTTGTCACCTTATTTGCAGACCTATTTAGAATGCTAAACTTCCCTGAAGTAATATTTTTTTTTCAGGACCCTTCAATTTTGGTTTGCAAACTTGAAGATTTGGTGGTTGGAAAGTACAAATTCCAGCTGCAAATCAGGATGACGAGGAGAAAGAGAAGTGGGGACCAGTCAGATGGAATCTGGCAAGGGCAACAGCACATAGTTCCACCCCATAATTACCTGTCATGTAGAGTAGGAATTGGAGTAGCCATTTCTGGCATTTTATTGCAGGGGGAAAAAATACCACAGCATAAACTATATTCTTGTATCATGGCACTGGTTTTCTGTATTTTCAGCTCCAGATTTAGCTTCTTTACAAAATACAATTTCTGACAATAATTCTGGAATTATCTGACAAAAATTCCTGGAATCCAGTGTATGCAATCTGGATGCACCACACTTGAGGTGTTGGCTTTTTACATAGACAAAAGAAGGAAGGAATTGGCACCATTAGTCTCCTTCATGTCCCTTCATCCTTTGTTAGGGGACAATATGTAATGTGCCAGACCCAATCCCTCCTCTAGGTCTTCTGGAAAGTAATTCAGAGTTAGGATTTTAATTTTTTCACTCGACTTGGTTCTTTTCAGCTCTTCTTCTAGTTTGGGTATTGGAGGTTTTTTTAAGTCTTAGAAAGACCTTTGACACAATCATTTTAAATATTGTGTGGTGGTAAGTTGCAGAACTTGGCCCCAAGGCAGCTGAGGAGCACAGGAATTCCATTCTGCTTTCATTGTGTACCATGCTGCTCCCTCACAGTCTCCCCGAGGATATTGTTAATCAATTACCAAACAGGATGAATGTTTCCAACATTTGTGATGGCTTTCCGTAATGCTCACTCTTTTCTGCTATAAGTAGTGCAATAGTAGAGATCATAGAATTATTTAGGTTGGTAAAGACCTTTACATACAGCAAGTCCAACCAAGTCCCCCACTAAGCCTGTCCCTGAGGGCCACATCTACATGTCTTTGAAATACCTCCAGTGGTGGCAACTGAACCATTGCCCTGGGCAACCTGTTCCAGTGCCTGACCACCTTTTCAGTGAGGAAATTTTTCTTAATTCACAAACAAAACCTTCCCTGGCACAACTTGAGGCTATTTCCATTAGTCCCATTGTTTGTTGCTTGGCAGAAGAGGCCAACCCCCACCCAGCTACAGCTGTGCAATTCTAGAGGGCATTCAGGTCTCCCCTGAGCCTCCTTTTCCCCAGGCTCAACACAACCAGCTCCCTCAACCACTCCTTCATAAGGCTTGTGTTCCAGACCCTTCACCAGCTGTGCTGCCCTTCTCTGGACACACAACATAATGGTGTTTGAAATGTAAGGTAGAGAAATGCAGCTGCATTTTCTGTTTGCTTGTTTCTCACTGTATTCTCACATCCTCCAGGTAACAGCGACCAGTCAGGATCTCAGGAGAAACTTCTCATTGAAGGCCAAGGCCTAACCGGATGCTCTCCTCGGGATTCTGGCTGCTACGAAAGCAGTGAAAACCTGGAGAATGGTAATGGTGACAGCAGTGAGCCTTATAGTTCCTGCAGTCTTTTTTTTTCAGCAGATAACTTCATATACTTTTGCTCCTGTTCCTAGCTAACAAGCTGCTTCCTACTTGACTTTGTCCTTTGCTCTAACTACCTCTTTGCCTCTTGGCTTGAGCCATTGGTTTTCACGGCTACTGCTGCTAATTTATTTATCTGCATTAGTAGGAAACATATCCCATTTCACAAAGAGTCTTTGTTTTGTGACCCTAAAGCAACAGTCTTTCTCACTGCCATTCCCTTGCCTTCTCCACTCCCAATCATATTCTCATGTCACTGTGCCTCATGAGGCTTGCCCTGGTTGCATACTGAGGGATCAAGTCTAAGAGACCACCAATGGAGAAGTCTCTGAACTTTACTGAGATTAAGAGGATTTCTTTTGAACCCATACAAAAGCTGTTAAGAAAAAAATATTCTTTATTTTATTTTAGGCCATGTTTTTCTGTTTGCTTTTGATTGCATGTTACATTGTCCTCTGATCAGAACCCAACTGCAGGGATTTAGGACTTTTTAGTGTATGAACACTAGAAAGTTAAATTATTGAGAAGTTGGCAAGGAAATAAACTATGAAAAAAATGCTAATGCTAATGATTCCCACTGCCTTACCCTGGTAATGATAATGATAACTGATAATGATATCAGTTCCCATTGCATCAGTGAAAGGTGATGCACTTAAAAATTACCAAGACAGATGATGTTAATAGAGATTGCTGTCTCTGATCTGAAAAAACAGATTATAGTGCTGATTGAGCATCTTTTACTTCAGGGATGGTCTAAACTTGTCTTTAGACAGATAAAATATTTAAAGAGTTGAAATGGGTTTGAGTTGGGCATTTTCACTCCAAGCATTTGAGCCATGTCTTGGCCCCAGACTGCCTGGATTCATTGCTAACATTCGCCATAAATAGGAAACCAATAACAGTATAAACAGATTCTGTACACCCCCTATAGTGGCCATTTTTCCAATTTAAAATAAGAGCTGAGAATCCTTCTCCTAGTATGTGCATTTTCTGTTAGTCTGCCTCTAAAAATAACAATTTATTGAAGAAAATTGCAATCTGCTTTGAAGCTAAATGCCTGAAATTGACAGTATACTAAATTCCTGAAAGTGAGGAGGCTTTTTTCTTGAATAGGAATCCACATCCACTAGGCATGCTGGAATAGAATCATAGCTAAATATATGGCATAAGTGACAATTTTCTTTTCATTTTATCTCTAAGTACTATCATAATGACAGCTGTAACACTGAAGTTAAAGTGCTGCCTGTATATTTTCCTTATCTTAACAATATAATAAAACCTTTAAAAAGCAATTGCCATTGCCTGTTTGCTTGAATACTTACGTTTAAATTAATACTTCTGTCTGAGTTTTCCAGAATGTGAAATGCTGATGAATTTTATATTGTTTTTATGTATGACTTTCTGCATTTCTGCATCATTTTTGCTCTCAAATACATCTAGTGCTTGTTTCATTTTTTCATAATGAAAACCATTATGAAAAGAGTACTTTATTCATTCAGAGATTTTTGTCAAGGCTATTTAATCTGAAAAGTACTCCACCTTCTTTGCAAAGTTCATGGTCCATAGTTGTTTATATGCATATTGTTTTCAAAATACATTTTGTTCTCATTTAGAATAGTTACTTGTCTGGTATAACTATCATAATGTGCAGATCTGCACTTCATAAAGGGCAAGTGCATTCTGAGAAGAAACTAGTCTTCAGATTTTCTGGGGAATGGTTATACATAATATTTTTATTACTAGCATGGTGTCCAGTTTGGGGCTGATATTGGATCTTTTAGCATAATTTCAATATTTCAGAGCTACTGTTACTAGATGAAGTAAGTAAAAAGTCTTACTTACTACCATTTTGGCTAGAAAATGGTTTGCTATGTACTGTAGCAGAGTATCTTTTTTAAGTACTTTTCTGAGTTCCACAGCAGAAATACTTGGATATTCTCTTGGGTATCTACAGTGTACTTATAGCAGCATTGTGGTTTTACTTTAATTCACAGAGAGCAAGGAGCATGTGTCCTATCCAGTGTTAGACAGAAAAAAACCTCAGAGCAGGAAGTAACCATCCATGATCAGACAAGTAGTCCATATAGAAACAAGGCAGAGACAGCAAGCTGTCCCTTAGATTTGTGGCAATGGTGCAGTCATTGGGGTTGTTTTGTGTGCAGGCATCGACAGTCTGAGCTGCGTTTGGAAATCATATCAGAAATCTGGTTCTCACAGGACTGGCCAAAAGCAAATAGCTACAGAATGGTATAGGAACAGAGCATGCATATTTGATGCTTCCCAGGACAGTCTTGACTCATTTAAGGACTTCGAAATTTGGGTGCTGTTTCCTGGCATCCACCAATTTTCCTGAAACATTGTATGAACATCCCTGGTCTTCCTTAGAACCTCCATACCTAACAGTATCTGTATATAGACCTCTGTCATATTCCTTCCCAAGTCATCTTTTTGCTAGTTGAGAGGGCCTGTTAATTATTCCTTATAGGTTATTCCCATCCTTGTTCATGCCTGGCTTTTTTGAACCTTTACTTGTTATGTTGTGTAGCTTTTTCAAGGGCATGTGAAGAGATGAGAATTGCACATGCAATGTGGAGACTTGAATGAGCAGACAAACTTGGCCTTTATCAGGTTGAGATAAGGGTGTTCTCTGATTTGTTCAGAAGCTGATGCCCAGATTCCCACAGTACCAGGCAGGAAACGTAAGCACTTCAGCAGTCAGTCCTGATTAGTCAGAAAAGGAAGCAAAAGAGCAGGTGGCCACATTGCCTAATGTAATGTGCATTTCTACTAGTTTGTAATCAACAGAAAAAGCAATGAGGCCAGTATTGGCTAAGGTGCCATCATCTTTGTTATGTCAACAGAGCAGTTTGAAATGCTCCCAAAATACAGCCACAGAAGGCAATGCCAAAATGAAGTTAATAAAATCTGGGACTTGGACACTGCATTCTGTGTCTGGTTTTGCATACTTACATTTCTGAGGGCCATCTTCCATAAGGAAAAAAATACTACAAGAAATGCTGAATTTTTTTTCCTGTAGCTATGGTACCTCCATAAAGATTCCCCAAGATGGTCCACTCTCTTCTGAGGCAGATGATGACAAGGGATGGAAAAGTTCCTTCCATGTATGGTAATGGCAAGAACTATCATGAGAGGTGGACAGTGCTTTGTTTAGCAAGAATTGCACCATAACATCCAAGAGAAGAGTTGAAGTATTGCCTGTAGCTTGAACTGAAGCTGGAAATAATACAAGCTTTGTGTTCATTTTGTGCAAGGACCAGCTTTGTAGTCTGTATTTTTTACCTAAACATCTGTGTCCTTCTACACAATTTGAATCAAAGATGCATCTATGGTTTACAGCCCTATGAAAGGCATTAGACTACATAACTGTATCGAGGTTCACAAGACTGATTTATCAAAAATCCTAGCAATAAAAATGTGGTTTAAACTTTACTAGCTATACACTTTAACCCTTTCAGGTTGTTTTCTGGGTTTTTTTTTTTTTTCCTTAAGGTAGAAAATGTTGCATTTGTGTACATTATTTAAAAAACCTGTCCACTTCATAAAAACAACTTCAAAATATATTTAAAAATCTGTTTTCAGGAAATATTACCTTCCTGTTTCAGTGTCTCAGAAGCATAATGAAGTTATACCTGACAGCGAGGAGGCAGGAAGAAATAGATGAAAAAAGAAAAATAAATCATAGCTCCCCTCCTGATATTGCTCTTCACTTAAATCACATTAAAATAAATTACATTCTCAGCTACTGTCCTTTGTACAAAGCAATAGTATTGAACCCAGCAGTATTTTTTAAACCATTTTGAAGCAGAGAGCTTAAAGATTGCATGTTTGGTTATATATCTTATAGACAAAATATTTTGAACTTCCTCTCATTCTCACCTCATTTGTATATGTATGCCTAACAGGGTTGGAATGAACTAAAGATTTGATTTTACTTTCACAAAATTTCTCTTTCCTTGTTGGTTTGGAGATTTTTCCCTTCATTTTCCTGTTCCTTATTTTCCTGTTCTTCATTTCTTCTTTTTTGCATTCTCAGGCTTTGCATAGACATACCCTATTTCTAAAGAAATTAAATGCTGCTTAGTGAATACCCGTATGGCTTCAGTAAGAGCTTATATTGCACAGCAGTAGGGTTTTACACAACTTTTCTTTTAGTGCTGTAGTTACTGGGTGGGCTTTCCTAAAACCAGTGATCAATATATCAGATTGAAAAGAAGGCACATGGATTTTGTAGGATGAGCTGTGACAGCAAGTCCCAGACAATAGGGTGAATTACTGCACAAGTCAGGCATGTGCTAGCAAATATGAATAACTGAAAGAGAACACTCCTTTCCATGCCCATTAAATATTGCCATTAGCACCTGGAGGCACTAAAAACTAAATGTAACATTTATTACACATCTTTCTAATGTGATTGCAAGTTACTTTCAGAAGGCGGTAGCCTAGCTTCGTGGAAGGGTGCAGAGAGGTTCTTTCTCCTGCTTCTCTGAGTTACCTGAACTCAAAGTAGCACCAACAGAGACAACTTCAGTGTGGGATGGGTCTCTATTAGCATTTTGGGGAAATGCTGGTATTTAGCTTGAGCTGACCTGTGAACAGTACAGCTTCTGAGAAAGGAGTTGCTGTGTGCTTGCATTCGTCCTTATGGGTTCACCTTGATTTTAACTTTTTTTGATGGGAGTGTTTTCCTTACATCTCCTTGAATGTAACCTCCATTTTCTTTGCTACTTTTCTGGATACTTTGGTTTTCAAACTCCTTAGGCAGAGTAAGAGGCAAGAGAGAGCAAGGTATTTATTGTTTTAGATTAAACAGTTCTTTCATTCATCTGCAAGGTGAACAGTGTATATTATTCAAAAGCCAAGCACTGAACTTTTAGCAGGATAAAGGTCTGAAGCTAGACAGTACAAGAAGAAAGCATCCATTGCTGAAAAGTACACACTATGACTTGGGACTAACACTAATCACACTTGAAACTCCTTTTCAAAATACTTTTCCATCTCATACGATCTTTTTCTGTAAAATTCTGCCATCCCTGCAAGTAGCTTTCCAAAGGGGCTGATGCAAAACCAGTCTTCATGTGCTTTCTTGCTCTCTGTTTTGCCATTGCAAATAGTTTGCTGCTCATTTAAAAGAAGAAATAACACTATTGGCATATAATTAAAAAATTCATAAACTGAGTCTTTTCTAAAAATCCTGTGTTAACTAGTAAACATTATTAAAAGATCAACATTATTATTTATATACTAAAAGTAGAGACTAAGAAAAAAATGTACTTTTTTGAGTATTTCATGGGGGCCTGTCAAACCACTTCATACAATGAGTATAGGGTATCAGTTCTAACTGTAGGATACAGTATTTCTATGCTGAAGAAGGTTTATATGAGCTAAACCTCAAATGTCTGCAAATTGGAGAGTAGGAGAGTATCTGTCTACTTAACAGATAACATTAACTAATAAAGCTGAATTTCAAGTCAAATCTTTATGCTTGAAATGCCAGTGAGTTCCTCTACATTTAGAATTAACAAAAGGGAATAAATAATTTTGTTTCAAAAGCATTTGAAAGTGATCTGTTATTTATGCTGCAGATTTTATTTTTAATGGTGAATTTATTTGTTTCTAGGTAAAACTCGAAGGACCTGTCTTCCGCCCTCAAAATCAGTGAGTGAGCATAGCTTTAGGGATTTCAGCAGAAACCAGCTATCGAATTATCCCACGCTTCCACTGACCAAGTCAATAGAGACTCTGCAGCCAGGGGAGAAAGAAAGCCGGCTGGGTTGTGCACATCGTGCTCTGAAGAGCTCTGTCAAGCCTCCAGCCATCACGGGTCTGAAGAAGAACCGCAGGAGTTTACCAGTGGCTGTGTGTCGAAGCTATGAAACTCTGGATGGCCCCCAGGGAGTAGACACATGGCCAAGATCTCACTCACTGGATGATCTCCAGGGAGAACCCAATACTAGCTTACAGGATGTTAACAAGAAAGTAGGCTCTTTTCCTCAGGATTCACTGGATACGGCTAAAAAGGCAACTGGCTCTGCCTTGCCGCCTCAGTCTCATGGAGGCAGCTGTAAGGTAGATGATGTCATGGCTAAGCAGGGCAAAGGAGCTGCTAATTCTCAGAAGGGAAGAGCAAAGGAATTGAACTGCTCTGTAATGGAGCCTGCTGTGTTCCCCCTGAAAAACTGTGAAGCTCAGCCTGCCTTAGTGATGCATCATGCAACAAGGACACCTCTGGAAATCCAGAGTAAAGGTTTTCATGACCTTGCACGGGCTGATTATGCTCCAGTCCTCAAGGGAGGTCTGGAAGCTGAGCAAAAAAGCACAAATGAGGCAAGAATGCAACCAAAAAATCCTTCTCAGCCGCCACCTGTCCCTGCCAAAAAATGCCGAGAACGCCTTTCTAACGGATTATATCATCCTCCCACAACCACAAGTGGAAACCACTCAAGTGTAGAAGCACCATGTTTGCCAGTAAAAAAGACCAGCTCATCCACTCCCATTGATTGTCATGGAGTACCTGTCCATAGGACATCTTCTGAACAGGAGCCCAGTAGCCCTCCTAGCCCGCTGCCACCCTGGCTGTCGGAACTCCCAGAGACTGCTAGTGTTCAGCAGCATGTGGTAAAGCTTGGTCCTGCATCAGCAAGGAAAGTCTCTTGCAGCAGAGGAATGGATCTAGAAATGGTGATAGAAAACAAGCTGCAGTCTGAAGACATTGATCTTACTGAAGAACCGTACTCAGACAAGGTAAGTGGTAATCACTAAAGCGGTTTTATTCTGCCAGCATTCCAAGGGATAGTCTGTCATTCATTGTATCTGTCATTTTTTTGTGGGTAAGATAAACCAACAATCATTGGGACATTAGACACTCTGTAACTCTTGTTTGTCTTTGCTATCATACTTTATGCCTAAAGTAATTCTTGTGTTGTGGGGGACTCAGAAATCCCAGACATATTCTGGACTTTCATCTTTTCAGACCACTGGTGCCTTGGTGGCACTGGGCATGGGAAGGTATCTTTCTCTGCTAATGTGGGGGAGTAGAGCTGAAAAAGGAAGTAATGATTAGATTTTGGGTTTCCAAGAAACTCTGAATTCATAGCATGAACTAGTACGTCTTTTTGTGGGGGGAAGGAAGGAGTCTTTGAGGGATTGCTTTTTCAGTTTTCATGGAACCTCAAGGAAAGCTCCTTCTCGCTTCCATCCTGCTCTTCTCTTTCTGTTGCATTTGTTGGTTTGGTCTGTATAGATGCACTTCTTTAATCTGTTCTCTCTCCTTTGTGTCTGGCTGGGAACATTCAGCATGGTCGCTGTGGCATTCCTGAGGCTTTGGTACAGAGATACTCTGAAGACTTGGAGCAGCCTGAAAAGGATGTGGCTGCAAACATGGACCAAATCCGGGTAAAGCAGCTGAGGAAGCAGCATCGCATGGCAGTGAGTATTTCCATAAAGCAGATTTTCTTATTTGTGAGCAGACTTTTAACAGGACTGACTAGCAGTAAAGGGAGATACTTGAGAAGTTCTGGTACAGGAGTACTCCTTTATGTTCATCCAGCAGGTACAACATAGATAGAGGTACTGCAGGGGCAGGAGGTACCTACCCCAGTCCCAAAGGAGGACAGTCAGTAGTTGAAAGGAGAGTGGGTAGCTCTCTCTTGTCCAAATAATCATCCTAAAAGTCTAAGCAGACTGCAAGCAGTGGTAACAGAGACTTGCTCACTAAGGGTGGCATGTGTTAAATGCTTCTGTATAAAAAATTTGAAAGGCTTCACACTTCATTTTCATTTCTTAAACTATACTAGTGTCCACTTCTCCTTAGTGAAGGCTGAAGGGAGAAACCATCAAAAACTTGAATGGATTTTTCTGAGAGAGCTTGGTCTGTCTGAGGAAGTAATAGGCAAAATTGGTATTCTCTTGCCTTACTGAGAGATGTAATGGATCACTGTGAAAAGTCATATTACTGGATATTCTCTGCTGGTCTCAAACTAATTCAGAATGGTACATGAAAGTCAGCCAAGCAGCTGGATACTGCCCACTGTGTCTATATTGCCAAAATTGTTGTCAGTGCTTCTGGCCAAGAGATCTGAGCCTTTCAGCCCACGCCACTGTCATATTGACAAACGGGACATGAGAGAAGCTAGAACATCTGCTATGAAATCCTACCGGTTTGGAAGAGAAAACAAATGAAAAAAAGACTTGTTGTAAAACAAGCAGTTGTGTTTAACATTAATGGTTCTCTGTTCTTTCTTTTTTTACTTCCCAGATTCCAAGTGGAGGACTCACAGAAATCTGCCGTAAACCTGTATCCCCAGGACTCATCACCTCTGTATCTGACTGGCTGATTTCCATTGGCCTGCCTATGTATTCCAGCCTGCTCACAGAAGCAGGATTCAACACACTGAGCAAAGTGCCTTCTCTGTCACAAACTTGCCTTCAAAAAGCTGGCATCACAGAGGAAAGGCACATAAGCAAGCTCCTGGCAGCAGCAAGACTCTTCAAACCTCTTGATCCAGAGGCAATTTAACATGCTCCATAGTGTGACATTGCCTGGTTGAGAATCCACTGCTTCTTCCTGCACCAGTATCACTCTAATTACTTCACGTAGCTAAAGGGATCAAGGAAGTGGCTCCCCAGGACAGGCAGATATCTTCTTCAAGGATATGAAAGTCTTTGGCGACTGAAGGAGAAGAGAGGCAACCACCAGGTATCATAGATGTGGTACTTCCCTCCCCCCTCACTCCCATCTAAAGTATTCCTGTTTTATAAACTGCACAGGGTTGGCCTGAGAATCAGCTTCACAGAATTAAGGGACCCTTGCACATTTTCCTCGAGTTTGTGATAGTGATACTAGTAACAGGTTCCAGGTACCTGAAATCAGTCCTGAAGACCAGGTACAAATCAAGGTGCAAATTCTAGTAGAAGATGTTTGGCAAATGCCTTTTGTTTATTTTAGCAGTCTAGAGCTAAACACAAAGCGCTCCCCAGTCATCCTTGCTGTTGCTTGGTGTAGGTCCCAGTTGCCACAAAGCCTTTAGCTAGGCTGAAGTTGATGGACTGAGATTAGTTTTCTGTGTGGTCCATCTCTGTCACTTCAATGCAACTAACCCATGGAGATTCAGAAGGCTTCCTTTTACTTGTACAGAGCTGAGGTCATTTTTATAACTGCTTTCTAGCAATCAGCTTTTTATTTGCCTTAAAATGAGCTTTTAAGCAGTTACCTAGTGTTCACTTTACCTGTATTCACATTTCCCAAGCCTTGTTTCAACCTGTCACATTTAAGTTGCATTTATGGTGATTTCCAGCTGAAGTAGCTTCTATAAAATGCCTCATCATAACTTCTCCTGTGTTGTAGAGGTGTTTTTACAAATGGAGGGATATGCTAGGTTTCAGTTGTCAGGTTAACTCCTTGTTCACTACAGTCTGCATTTACTGTTGTTACTAAACTGTTCCAAGATATACTGCCTTGTATATATGTAACTGCTTTTCATTTTAATCATATTCTGTGTACTGTGTTATATTGTCAATCATTATGCTGCAGCTTTGACTTGGTATCCTGACCATGTTAATTCCAAACAGTGGGTTTCTGCAAATGAAAATTCACTTGCATTGAAAAAGCAAATTGTGTCCCATAGAAATCATTAGACCCAGTAATTCCATTGCATGGACAAGAAAATTCCCAGATAGTCTTATGAATAACACTGTGATTTTTAGAACAGTTGATATCCCTCGCCACTGCATTAATATTACCTCTCACTGGAAAAGAGCATTGTTCTGGCAAATGTGATGAACCATTTTTCATGATGCAATGATATTTTTCTGCTGAACTCCATGTGAAACATTCCAGTCCACACACGTGACTAATGACAGATTTTATTTTTCTATATTGAGTACAAATTTTATATACCAAATACAAATTATCATGAATAGCACATAACCAGCTTTTTCTTTGGGGTCTATATATGGTGTGTCCTTCAGCTTCTTGTAATGCAGATGCTCCATGGAAGACAGAGCAAGCTTAGTCTGGTAGGTAAAGGGAGCTAGAACAGAAACCTGGGCACAGGCCGGGATGTGTGGCTGTTTACAATACAGTTCTGACATCAGTTTACTGTACAAAACCAGACAAAGCACTTCACCGTTTGGTGCCCCAATTATCCCAGTCTCATACTGAGCTAATGACTTCTGATAAAATGCTGTCAGATTGATGAATGAAAAATTATGGTTACTCCATGATTCCTCACTGTATCTGGCCCTTTCATGGTCATGTTTTAAGTGGATGAATATGCATTTTACTACAGATGATAACTAATTTGCCTCCTGCTAGAATTGGTAGCTGTTTACTTCCCACATTTCATATTTCACCAGTGTCTACTGCACACCATCATATGAAGGCAACTAAGTCACTGATGCAACTTGAAATTGTTCTCAAGCAAAGCTCTGTAATATTCTCCTTGAGGCAGCATGTTCTCATATGACAGAATCAGGAGACATACAGCAGACATGTTTCGTACAGCTGGTGAAAATCTGTGCAGCCTTGCCTCGAGTCCTGTGTACAGTTTTGGGCACCAGAATATTAAAATGATATTAAGCTATTGGGGAGCATCCAAAGGAGGGCCACAAGGATGCCAAAGGGTCTGGAGGGGAAGCTTTGTGAGGAACAATTGAGTCTGTTCAGCCTAGAGGAGAACTGAGGAGAGACCCCACTGCAGGCTCATCATCCTCACGAGAGGAAGCAGAGAGGCAGGTACTGATCTCTTCACTCCAGAGACAGGACCCAAAGGAATGGCCTGAAGCTGAGTCAGGGGAGGTTTAGGTTGGAGATATCAGGAAAAGGTTCTTCACCCACCAGAGCGTGGTTGGGCACTGGAACAGGCTCCCCAGGGAAGTGGTCACTGCTCCAAGCCTGTCTGAGTTCAAGAGATGTTTGGACAATGCTCTGAGGTACATGGTGTGACTCTTGGGGGTGGTGCTGTGCAGGGCCAGGAACTGGACTCAATGGTCCCCTTTTGTAGCTCAGTATATTCTATGATATTAAAAAAAAAAAAAAAAGTTTAAAAAATTAAGTGTTTTTTAATAGTTACTATTTTTCTCTTGTTTCTCTCTGAGGCTTGCATGGTGACTGTCAGTAAGCAGGAGATGGAAAGAGTATTGAGACTTCCTGGGATGGCAGGCAGGGACCAGAACAGAGTAGAAATAAGTGGACAGCAGTTATATTGGAGCAAGGGAAAAGTCCAAGCTGACTATAGCAATAAAAAAGGAAACAAATTTCCTTGTGTTGCAGGGAAGACAAGTCATATAATAAAGCTCTCCCATATTAATCACTTTCGCCTCTCTTAATAACAGAAGGAGAATTATGGGAATAAGCTGAACCTGTTTGCCAAACTCTCTTTGTAAATCCATTATTTTTAAATGATTATGTGACCCAGGGAAACCAAATCACACTCACCAGGACTGGAGTGAGCAGTTTGAGATTTATGAGTTTTAATATTTGTTTTGTTTTCTTTTAAAGAATGTGCTTTGTGGTCTTACTTGAATTACAGTTTTAGTTTATATTCTAATCTAAAAAAAGCCTTAAGCTTCTCAGTGTTTGAGCTTCCCTGCTGTGGTTTCAGTGACCTGTGGCATTCCCCAAGCAGGTGAGGTGGTGCATTACGAGAGCCATAACCTCTTGCATCTTCTTGCAACGTTCAGTGCTCTAAGCAAAAGTTCACTCATTAACTCTTGGAAAGCACAGAAGAAACCTGCTGCTGGAATCCTCATCTGCTCTGCTCAGGCTCACCGTGTTAAGTATCTATCCATTGTATCTTAGTAACTCAAACAGCTATTTAACAATAGAAGCAGCAAGCCCAAAATATTACCAAATGCCATCATAATCATATGTTTTGATCAATAACTCGCTGTTGCCACCCAGGTGGCAATTCCCTGTACTCTTACATGAGCCTGGCTGTGGATGCAGACTGGGAGCATGATCAGAAGCATTAAACATTGCATTATTCAAACAGGCCATCATGTCTAAGAGCAGCAATAGTGGTCGATTCACTAAGTCACAGCTGTGCAGTTGTACTGTATTATTTTTAGAATAAATAATACTTTCAGTCCAAGATACTTTTAGCATTAATTGACACCCTTTGGGGAATCAAAACTGTCAAGCAAATTATGTAACAACTAACAAAGTTGCACTTTCTGTATATGAAATCAATATTTAAATAACTTATTTTTCTCCATTTGCTGTTCTTAAATGATGTAAGTAGCTGTAATATACCAGTACTCAATATGTCCTGCAGTTTGCTTCAACCCAAGAAAGCTGTGTATTGTAAAGAAAAAAAAAGCAAAAACAAAATATGAATGTGTAAAGATTATTGTGCTGTTTCATTTAGCAAAAAAATGGTTGACAAAAGGGTTTTCCTGTGTATCAAAACTTGTCTATAATTATATGTCATACTGTTCATAGATAAAAAAGTAAATAAATTTCCATGGTCTCTCTGGTTTTTTCTTTTCTTTTTTTTTGGTTGGTTTTTTTTGTTTTTGTTTTTGTTTTGTTGTTGCTGTTGTTGTTTTTGATTTTGCTAACAGGTCCTCTATTTAGTGCTTGGGTAGCAGTGTCCAGTAATGTAATTTTTTTGCTTATATCTTTGGCCCTCACCCTGTAGTTTACCAAGGCTCTAATTCCTCTCCTTATAAGCATTCTCAACACATCTACAGCAGGAGAAAAATATTTTAAAAATTAAAAATATTAAAATCCATGGTAATTCAGGACTAGAAGCAGAAGTTAAGTTAAATTATATCATGTGAATCAGCACTGTCCAAACTTTGCCTGTTCTATCCTGTGAATGTCCAGCTGCTGGACTCAATGGGGTATGTGTGAGAGGTCTCCCAGCTCCCCTTGGGAGTTTTACCACTTTCGAGTGGAATAATTAATAATTGGTGAACCCAGAGAAAAGCCCATGAGTACAATGCTGTGGAGTTGTAGTTACAGCTCTTGCCTGCAAGAAGGGAGTTTAAACCTGGTTTGCACATGCAGCTCGGCTTCGTTTGGCTGGTGAGGTGCTGTAACTCCTGAGCAATCAGGTAATGTCTCCAGTCTGGAATAAGATGCCAACGTCCAGGGTTTGGGGCAAAGGAGCCTTGGGACATGATTCTTGGCGCTTCCTTCCAGCTCACTTGAGTAACTTCTTGCTTACTGTTTTGCATTTGTTGGTATGGTTAAATTTGCTGTGTAATTGATGGGTATGCTTAGCTGCCTCACAGCGTGCTGCCAGCTCCTCATGGCAACAGCTTGAAGTTAATCCTTTGTGGATGTAGCCCCAAGGAACGAGGGGCGGTGATGCCTGCACGAGTTGTCGTTAACCGGAAGCTGAACTCGGGCAACGACACAGAGGGGAAAACAAAAGAACCTTTTGGGCTGGATCGGGACAGCCGAATCCCCGTGCCCCGGCGGGCAGCGCTGCCCGCTGTGGAGCTGTGGGACGGGGCGGGCATGAGGGGGAATGAGGGCGGGAGGGCGCCGTGCGGCCCTGAGGGCGGGAGGGCGGCAGAGGGCGCCGCGCAGCCGGCAGAGCCAGCGCCGGGCCCCGCTGTTTCCAAGGGTCTCTCAAGTAACAAAACAGAAATAAAAACAAAACAAACACTGCACAACATGAAAAGCCACGGCGTTTGCCATTTCTGCAGCTGGAAGGAGTACTGCTTCCCTTCCAAGATTGCTGTGGTCCAGGATTGCGTTGGGAGCAGCTGAAGCACAAAGCCCCCATCTATTGCTCTCGGCATTTTGCTGCTGTTTGATCCAAATGTGTGCTAACCACAGTAGCTGCTGCCAAAACCAAACACCACCACCCCCCAAGACATACATACCTATCCTTATTCTAAAAGTTCTCTTTCCACATGTGTTTGCACCAGAAAATGAGATGTGGGGGAAATGGGCTAAAAATTCTTGCTGCTAATACTTAGAAAAAGAAACTATGCCTGAGCAGAGGGTTCATATGTAAGCCCATAGAGACTTAAAAGCAATTAATGTAATGTTGCGTGTACCACCAGAGCTACCCCAGCAGTCCACTAAAGGATGATCCTTTAACATTCAAAAAGCAATACAAAACAAGTGGCATGACTCTTAGGGATGGTGCTGTGCAGGGACAGGAGTTTGACTCGATAATCTTTGTGGGTCCCCTCCAATTCAGCATATTCTGTGATTCTGTTATTCTTATTAGTTCTTAGCCTTGCCCTTTTGCAGGCACTGCAGTCTTTCATGGCATGAATGGACATCATTATTTATTTCCTTCAATTCTGCAGCACAAGTTGAGCTTGTGTGTGCATGAGTGTGCTTTGCAAGTACACTGATACTGTTCAAGTCATGACCCCAAAGCTCTGATATTACTGAGATTGTCATTTCCAGTGGGTTTGGCCCTGCTGCCAATCAGAAGAAGTTTTGCACATGTAAATGGACTCACTCATAGTTTACACCTAAAAGATCCCAAGCCCTCTTTAAAAACTTTTCAGGACATTTATAGAATTAGTATTCTTCCAAAAAGAGTCAGAATAGAACAAAACCATAGATCTTATTTCAAAGGAATATCGTTTCTTGGTCTGCTGCAGTTGAAGTTCATGGAAAATACAGGTGCCTATGGCCAAACAGAAGGATGCCTGGTGGGATTAGCTGCTTCCAAGACTAGACAGGTTTGAGGAGAGAAAGGTAAATTGGGATTACCATTTTGTACTCCAAACAGCCTTCTTGTTTATTGAATCTGCTTAAATTCACCTTCTCCGAGATGAGTCCTGCATAGCCTTGGAGGTTCTGGAGTTGGCTCTCCCAAGGTGGAATCTATCCCAGGTAGGCAGAGCCCTTTGCATTCCTGACAAGTTCTACATTCCTTATCCTACCATGCATCTGCTATTGTGAAATTCCCACAAGTTGCATTTTTTCATTTAGCACCAAATTGCATACACAGATGTGCAAGTTTGTGAAAACGAGACTGGTGTTTATGTCCACAAATCCTGTCTTAAAGGGACACCCTTGTGAATTAGACTATCAATCTACTGCGCTTTTTTCTTTTTTTTTTTTTTTTTTTGCTCTTTGGCTCCACTGACTCCTATGGTGATGAATATGTACATACCAGGTACTAAAGATGGAAGTTACTCTTTTTTTTAAAAAACATTTTACTGAAGCATGACTGAGCTGTTACCTAATACCAGCACTCACTTTCAAAGTTCTGATTTAAGTGGCTCCATTTGCACTTAGCCAGACAAAAAACCCATCACCATTTCTCTGCCTTGAAGAGTGGAACTGGAATGTCTCTCTGGCAAGTTCAGTGTTGATGAAAAAACCCATGCAATGCCACCTCAGCCCTGTGGTGAGCTGTTCCTGTACAGCACTAGCAGTGTGACAGTAGCCTGTCTTCCAGTCTGGTGTCCAGAGTCCCCACTGGAAATGAGCTTGGAAGTGAGAGCTAACGTTACTTCAACTTGCAGGTGTGCTCAGGTGCTAGCAATCCTACAAAGCCAAAAAAGAAATAAATTTGCAATGATACCAACCTGAGATGCGAGCAATTTTACTCACATACTTTACATACTATACCCTGAGATGTGAGCAGTTTTATAGCTGGCACTGGCTATTAGTGATGCTCCTGGGCACACTGAGACTACATGTAAGCACTACATACCTTTTTGTTTTCTTTTAGGAGTACTGAATAGCCTGCCATCCAGAGGAGCTGCTGCATGAGTGAGGCCACATTTGCTGATAGTGGGAAGCAGGATTGTTCCCCTCCCACCTCCCACTACAGTCAGATCTGCTGCTGTTACAGAGCAGCACAGGCTGCACTTCCTTATGGACATCAAAGCAATAGAGTCACAGAAGTATAGAAGGTGTTTTGGATTTGGAGTAGTGCAATTTCTGGAGAGCAGAATAATGGCTTAGACTAATTCAATTACACAAAAAAGCACTTATGTGCTTAATAAAGTCATCTAATGAAATGAGAGATGAGAGGCTCTCTCAATTCATTAAACCACTTCCTTTTGAAAGAGACTTTTTTGGATTTAGAACATGCCTTGGGACCGACTGCTGCCTTCTCAGTTGTCTTCTCCTCTGCCTGATGACAAAGTAAGGAAAGGTTTCAGGCTGCTTTCTAACACACATGTGAGTATGACTCAAAAATTTGCTTTTTGGCCCATAGAAAACCTCTGGCATTCAAAATTTTGGGTTTTTTTATTTTGTGTCTATTTTAGCAATTTCATCAGCTGTGTTTTGCTTCAGGAATGTGGGACGCTTCTACCTGAGTCTGTGAGGATTCGTGCCAATTCATATCACAAGCAATGGCCCAAATTCCACACAATGCCTGTCTATTTGTAGATATGTCTCCCTGGAGCTGACAGGTGTCTGCAACACAGTGTTTAACCTTGCAGGCAAAGCTTCAGAGTTGTTTCATGCCCAGGAACACATAAACAAATTTGTCTGTGCTTGTCTGCATACACATTAAACCAAGATTCAGCCTCACTCCTTGCATCCTTGTGAGCTGCATCCTACTGCCTTTGCCTGTCATGTTATGTGTTTAGCCTGTGAGAAGACCAAAGCCAAGGTTTTGTCAAGTTCTGGTCATTGTGGTGCTCACTTAGGAGTGTGCACAAACAAAAGTGGCTTGTGGTGCCTTGTGCAAGCAGCCCAAGAGGTATAAGTGGCCTGGAGAAAACACAGTGAACACGACACTGATCTGGTGAATACCAGGAAAGCAGGAAGCGTTGGTAGCTAATAGAGAAATCCTACTGATGTTGTCTCCTTGATGAAGGAGAAGTAAATCTACATAAATCGTACTTAGAGAAAACTGCAAAGATGTGTCAGGTTGCCCCCTGAAGCTTGTACAAGGTTTTCACAGTGCCAGAGTTATGAAACTTTTGATTTCTCTTGTTTGTTTTCAGTTATTTCCAATATCAGCCCCAAAGCATTCCTTACCTCTGTTTAATGCTGCATGTGCTGTGGGAATAACATTTACAGGCTGTGCCTCTCTTCTTCCTTCATGCCCTCCCAAGGTGTGCCTGAACCTCCCAAGCATGACAGTCTCTCCAGGCAGCCAAAGTGAAAATCCATCTCTGTAGGATTCCTGGCGTGTATTTGCTCTGGCTGCATTAAGGCCACAGGAGGAAGGAAATGGGATCAGCCAGCTCATGGAACAGCTGAGGTGGTAGTGAGGTTTACTGAGAGAGACAGGAGGGAAAGAAGGAAGGGCTGGATGAAGAAATTAGGGGAAAGCTGATGAATGTCTTAAAAACAAGAGCAGCATTTCTCACCATCTGGGAACACAGAGCTCTGACATTCTCAGGCGTATATTTGGTGTGAATTAGGCGAGGCTGTGCCTTGCCTTATTATGCATTTAATAAGTTAGTTTAAGCACATATTTTTGAAGGAGAAACTCCTTAAAAATATATGAAGAATTTAAGGACAAGAAGAAAGTTCTCCTTTATTTCCACTTTTGGGATCTACATGCTGTTCTCCCTGAGAAGAGGCATTTCTTGGCTCCGGACAATTTCCACTGGACAAGGTGAGACATCAGGCTCTCACCATGGAGCGCTGTTCTATGTTTCTGTGCTGTTCTGAGCAGGCTCTGGCTAACTCTGCATCACAACATCCAATTCATCCTCCCTCACACATAGCAGTGGGAACATAAAACAGATTGTTAGTTTTCCCAGACGTATCGTTTCTGCTCGCTGGCTTAACCTTTAAAGGAAGCAGCCGCTACAAGGTTTGTCACCACCTTTGCATCAATTATGTCTAAAACCCAAGGCCTTTTTAAAAACCAACCAAACAAAATACAAATGATGACAGCAGACCAAATAAACAGCCCCACACTTGTTGCTAGTGAGCCACTTAGCAAGAAAATTTTAAGCCTCTCAGAGCCACATTTGTACAGGAACTCTGCCACTTGCTGATGTTATCTCCATCCCATGGAAACCTGGTATTTCCTTCAAGCTCCAGCTTGATTCAAGGTGGAGTGCGAATAGTAATTGATGGCTGGTACAAGGTTCTGAAAATGTAAACTGTTCTGCAGGGCTGCTGCTTTCATCTCTATTACACAAGGGTCAAATATTTGACAAAGGGCCATTTTCCCCCCTATCAATCCATGCTTTTAGAAATCACAAAGCTTCAAAACAAATGCACAAATAAAGTGATGGAGGAAGCCTATGAGGACTCAGAGATATTAGCAAAACACAGTTGAATTTCTATTGATTCCCTGCCTTCCCTTCACTTTGTTGCTTACTGGCTTGTCACTCTTTTCCACAGAAGGGTGTGTCCTACCTCTCTCCAGGTAACCTCACTGGAATATGGATCTCCCTGCCTGTGCAGCACTGAACTGGGACACAGCCATTGGATGATGAGGAGCACTTCAGCCATCCCTGTCATGCAATGCACAGCTGGTGCCAACCCCCTGATGTCCCTTCTGGTGCCCCTAAATCCATACCTCCCCTAGCACCCTGCTCTGAAGGGAAATACCACCACTTGTACCCACACCAACCCCTACAGAAGGCTCTGGTGACCTGGGCATGTGGGACAGGTGCATAGCCAGGCTGGCAGCTGAGACAGGGTCTGTGCCAAATCTGACATATCCTATGGGTTTGATATTCCAGTTACAACCCCAGAAATGTCCCTGGAGCAATGTGAAGGAGCAGGCAAGGCACAAACACTCTGTGACACACAGCTACCTTCTGGAGAAAGGCTCAGTCAGACGGGAGAGAATTCAAGAAGTTCTGTGGAATCTTTTCTTAAGCGCAGGAAATAGAACACTCCAAGAGCAAGTAAACTTCCAAATGAGGAGATACCAAAATTTACAATTTTACCTCCCAAGTCTTCTAAAAATCCTTGTAAGAAGCATAACTAAAACAATAAGCAGCCATTAAAGATATTAAAATCTTACCCTGCTCTGAAAGGCCATTTCCACATTCACTTCTAAAGTCTTATTTGTTCTGGTGTTGTCTCATGCTGACCAGCAATATAATAGAACACTACTTGAATGACTCACTTGGATAAAGTTTTCAGTCCAAACCTGGACTTAGAATATATAACTAAAGCCCCCACAGACTTGTATACAGAGAAGGGTCTCCACATGACTGTTTTATTGGCCAAGTGCTGGATTGCCATCTACCGGAGAGTAAAGAAATAAAATCCAATAAACAGCTATTTCATTGTGAGGGAACTATGTTGTCTGCATTTTTGGCTTTAACTTTCCCTGCTTCTGTACAATTAATATAAGTCTGTGATGGCCTATAAAGTTGTTTCTCTGTTATGGTAAGCAGCTTCTGGTGTTCACTATCTTCAAAGTTAGACTGCATAAACATTACTTTTAGAAGAAGACACTTTAGAAGTTTTTTAGAAGATTTCTTTAAAATGAGCATATATGGTCCATTTAAGGCTGGAATTACTGGATAAGCAGCAAGTAAAAATTTTGCTAAAGATTAAAGTTTCCTTAGTTCTCATCTACTGTATTTGTGTGACTTTTCTGTTCTTAGAGTGTAAGAATGGTTATTGGATATCTAAATAGTATTACTACTGGGAGATAAAACTACTGCTGGCAGAATTTATGCCCAAGGCAAATGAAAGTGAAACATTTAAAGCTTTCTCCCTCTATCTCCTTTTGTCTATGAAATGAATCTGTGTATTTAAGCCTATTAATATACAGTAATCTCTTGCTGCCTTCCATTTACTTTTTTAAAAGACCATAAAGCTCAATGCTCTTAGAAAGTAGAGAAAAGAACAATTACGCTTGGTTGTACGGCCTCACCTCACCCTACCTGTGCACTACAACTGCCTTGATGAGCTAGCTGAATGTTCTTCCTATAGGATGCTCTTCTCATTTGCTTCAGAACGTGATCCTGTCCAGGTGGCAGATTTAAAAGTGGGGGAGAAATCAATCTATGGGACTGTGGACTACACTACTGAGGAAGCTTGGGGCAGATATCAAATGAGGCAGCTAAGTACAGTAAGAGAAAGAATGGTTTCATGGCTGTGTCATGAGGCTGGTTTGAGTCATGCTTATAACAGAAATAGGGCAAAAACCCAAATACTTTGTTTAAAAAGACAGATGAAGATTATTGAAAAGTTGGCTGTATTTCAAGAGGAACGAGCTCCAGCCACCACAGCTCTTCTGAGTCCTTCTGCACATCCACATGCCTGCCTCCTGCCTAGCTTTCCTTATGCCTGTCCTTTGCTGATCCTGTGTTTTCACTCCCCCTTTTCTCCTCATTGCCTCTCCTTGCTCACCTTGTCATTAGATCATCTGTTGAGGTGTTTGTTCCAGTCTGTTCCTCCCTGTTGAACACCACAGCCCTGAGTGTTTCACTCAGGACAGCTCACTCATTGCTGCTAGGCTCGGTTGGTGCAGCAGGAGAAAGGCTTTGTGGGGAACATCCCATCCAGATCCTGCAGCGTTATGGCAAATCTGCTGAACAGATTCCTATGGTGCACAGTGGCTGCAGCCAGCATTAAGACTCCCTTTGAGCTGGACCATTTTCAGAGCAAAATAAATTAAATCTTCTCATCGTTTAACTGTTACATTTTAGCAAGTAAGCAAACAGAAAGGATGAGACCCAGGCTTTGCCAATAGCTGTGATCCCAAAGCAATGAGGTAGCAGGTGCTCAGTGGCAGAAGAGGAATAAGTACAGCTGAGGGATTATTGTTATTATTGCTATTACATAATTTTCCCTATTTTTTTTTTCTTGAAATGGTTGAATGAGTTTTCTTTCAGGAGGAAACAGATCAGTCTGCAGCTTAACCAGGAAAGTCCAGCCTGGAAAACATTAGAATGGTGTTTATCCCCTTAATTTGGAGATTTCTCTTTCAGAAGTAAGTACTTCTCTCCTAATCTCCTTTCCTTGAAAGCAAACCACATTTTATTCTCTGCATCTCATACTGGTGTGCTGTGCCTCTGAAGAAAATCTGCAACACCATCTGACTTTTGCAGCAACCCTTAAGACAGGGGTAAATCTCAGTGTTGAGCAATGTATGACCAAAAGGGAAAAAAACCCAAATCAATTTTGCTATTAGTGCAGTTATCCTCCAAGCTCCAAGTCAGGTGACCAGTCTATTGGCTCAATTTTCTGTGCAGCAGTTTGGATATTTTTCCATTTTGATGAGACTCTATTTCTTGAAAACAGAGACAAAAAGCCAAACAGGGTGGGGAGCTGGGGACGTTTCCAAACAGCTCTGAGAGACAGCGTGGAAGAGACAGAAATGTCGTAAATAATAGTATATTTCGTTTTTTCCAATAAAATTTCTGAGTGGCATCTAAAAACCAAAACAAAGAAAGATCTGCAATTCACTGTCCTGTCACTCAATAACATTTCACGTAGCTCTGTGCCAAGCTATTTTATTTGCTTTTTGTGGCTCCTACAAGAATCAGAACACATTAGGCAGCCATGTATGCCCACTGTGCCACCTGAGTGCCTCCCTCCAACCCAGCTGTGCAGGCCAGGGCTGGCACAGCTGGCAGCTCAGTCAGAGCACCGTTAGCCACTAGGTTTGATGGGAAGGTGCAAAACTGAGGAAAGTCCTATATCTGCTAGAGCACTTCCCTGTCCTCAAATCTAGAATCTGGGCTTAACAGCAAATTATCACTGTCTTGATTTTGTGTCTTGCTGCAGGGGCTACTTTATATTTGTCTGAAATTGAGTGTTTATGCTGTCCTTGCATCATCCTGAGTCAGCCCATATCACAATCTGCGGTAGAGATGGGAAAGCAATTCACCTGGATAGCCAGCTGTGCCTTGCAGAAGCTGAAGTATCTTACAGAAGGGGCAAGAGATTCAGGCTGTGAACTGCTTTTTGCAAAACCTTTTAATTGCCTTATTCAGAGACTGCAGCCAAGCCTACATGTCATTCCTTTAAGTTTTGTTATTTTCTCTTTACAGGAACAAAATGTACTGATATTCTTTTGTAGAAGAAGTTCTATGGGCTGCCCTGAACTAAGGCACTTATTTCTCCCATCCTGATCCACAAAAATAACAGACCAACCTATTGCTGGCACTGGTGTCATAATGAATCCTAGCATATATCTTGATATAATTACCCAAGAATGTGTTTGTGGATTTGTTTGTTTGTTTGTTTATTCTCTGCATTCTTTGCCTTCTTAAGAACACAAAGACAGACTTTTCCCACCTAAAATATGCATATTTAGCCTGCTTTATGCACAAATAGTGCTTCCCTGCAGCTATCCTCCTCTAAATCTTCCAAGGGCTCCAATGACCCTACCCACTTTATTTTTGGTCACTATGGCTACTGTCATTAACCCTGCACTCAATACTTTCCCTCCAAAGTGTTAACCCTATTTTAGCCTCAACTGTCTTAAAAATTAACTCCATGAAGTTCCTACCCTGGATATCTGCCCCTTTTCTTCCCCACTCATAGCACTACCATGCAGTCTGCCCCTGCCTTCCTTGCGCCTGTGGAGGGCTTCCTTTCTCAGGGGGAAATGTGCTTTGGGCAAACCTTGCTGTGTGCTAGGGCAAATCTAGCACTTGGCACAACTGGAAGAGCCCAAGAGGACATTTCAGGGCTTGCTGTAAGGCAAACGTGGGGCCCAGCAAAGCAGTGAGGACGTTTTTCTTTCAGTTGTCTGAGCTAATAATATTTAATTGAGTAACTTCCTAACTTAAAAGCTGTGGAGTTTGCATATCTATCTATATCTTACCTACTGAATGTCATTAAGGTCACTACTATCCCAGAAAATATTGTGTCACAATTGGATACCGCACAGGATGAGGGCAGGGACAGTCAGTGCAGCACAGCTTTCCTATGAAGAGAGACTAAATAGCCCTGAGGTCTGAAAGGAGAGACTGATGCAGAATGAGATGAAGAGCAGTGAAGTGATGATGGCCAGGGAAAATGTGAATGGAGAAGAGTTTGCTCAGGGTCTTCACAACTAATACCAAATCAGCGAAAGGAAATAATGGTTCATGACTGTGTAGTTATATTGTGGTGGTGTTTACAGCAGACTGCTTCAGAGGCCACCAGAATTTATAAATTGAGGAGATTGTGGAATTACACTTTGTTTAATGGCTGCTAAAAAGATTATGGTGTGAGTGCAGGCTTTACATCAGGACATACTTAAACCACAGAGAGCTGGAAGAGTGTACAGGGGAAAAGGTTTCATACTCTTTCCACAAACACAGTTAAGATGCATCTGAAGAAAAGATACTGGGATGAATAAACCCTTAGGCTGACCTAAGACAACTGTCCTGATATTAATGAATTTGGAAGACTTCTTGGAAGACTGGAAGCTTGTGCTTCCTTTCTTGTATCTCATTTTTTCCATATTTAGGACCGGGGTAAAAACATGGATTTAGCCACAGTGGTCAAATAAGAGGTCATTTTTCTTTTGCCTAAGAACAATCTGTAGTACCTCAAACCCCAGTTTAATTGTCCAGAACTCTGTAAGAATTGAAATTAAATAGGAAAGAGCCTTTCCATTAAAAACTGAGCAGCTCACTACTATGTTACCCTACAGGACATCTCAAACTTCATCAGTTGCCAACAGCAGCAACTGAAGAATGATCTCTTCTGGCTGACACTCCCTTTTCATACACAATTTATGGCACTTAGTGTTAATATATGGCCACAAACAGATGCTGCTTTTCTTCTTCATGTGATAATGAAGCTTGTGACAGTGCCAGGAGTACCTGATGAGAAGGAAAGGAAGCAGAAGTATTTTCATTGTAAGGGTCACCTCACCACAGGGAGACTTTGGTGAATTAAGCACCTGCACAATGGGTGACAGAAATGGGGCTCAGATGCTGTCTTTGACCTCCCACCCTTTCTTTTCCAGCTTTCCTCACTAAGTGGGAAACAGAGAAACTATCCATGTCATTTAGTCCAGACAAATTCCAGATGTCTACTTTCTCACTTTTATTCCAATTACTGATTTTTCAGGTTAGAAACAATTGAGAAACAACCACAGCAGACATGGCCAGACATCTAACACCTCTCTGGGAGAGGCTGGGGACTGCCACAGCTTGGAGGAAGAAGCCTGATGGAGCATCCTCAGCACTTGCTGGCCCCTTCTCCAGCAAGTCCTCCTGGTACACGTTCCTCCATTCTCCACTTTGCTACCATTCCCAGCAAATAAAGGGCTCTTTGCAGACCCAAAAGCCTATGCTTAGCACCCACAGACTTCTGCACGTTGGAGTCTGCTCCCTGCTGTTGTTTCCTATAGGGAAGTGGCTAAAAACCCCTCCACCAGTGCCACGTTTTTCCACGAAAAGCGCCTGTTGTGATTAAGTCCGTGCGCACGAGGGAGGTTTCCAAGCTTGAGCAATCCATCTGGCAGCAGCACGCACCACTGTAAGATTGTTCCCAGTACAGGACCCAGAGCTGATTTAACTGCATTAGTCACCACCAGCAGCACTGCTGATCTTGGACCCAGAGTGCTGGCTGGCCAGCAAGCCTCATGGTTATTTTAACTTTGTTTGCTTGACCTTTCCAGTGGTCCAGACCCCTCGAGGAGCTGAAGAATGCTTCATCCCCCGCTGTTGCCTCTGAAACACAGAGCAGCCAGGGCCAAGTGTTAGGCTAAGTATCAGGATGCACAGGCTGAGTAATGGTTCATCGTCACAAGGGGAAAATTTGCCTCTTACTGACTTTGAAGAAACCAGTTTTAGAATAGTGATTGAATTTGATGGGAAAGAAGGAAATGGAACTGGTTAATGTTTATTGTTCTGAGGATCATTAAGCATTTCTTTATTTTGTTTATTAGCTGTGAGATTTCTTTATAGGCAAATAAATTCACAGATCTGCAGAACAGAACCAAAACCTGACATTTAAAGCCAGATTCAAGTTTTTCCCAAAGTTTGTGAGTGTTCAACTCACGTTATCCACTGATTCAAGCAGGATATAAGGAAAGAAGCTGGAAAAAAGTTGTGTCCTGGGAGAAAGTTTTGAAGGGCCAGCAAGTAGCAGTCTCTTTCAGGTAGATCATTCAAAAATACATATTCTGTATCTAATGTGTTACTTGCTATGGTTCCTAACACTGTAGAAAAACCATTGCACAAGCTTAAGTAAGTCTCCAAATAATACTTCTAAAAAGCTGTTTACTGCCAGACCATTATTTTTTTAACCTCTTAAGCCAAACTCTCTCATTCTGCACAGCATCTGGGGAGGAAATTATTGCTCAAACTGCCAATGTCAAGACAGATGCCAGACAAACTTAGCTACGTAGCAGTGATATCTTTCACTGCTGTCTGAACAGCAAGCTTGTCCTGGAGTCCTGTGCTCCTCAGCTTCCAGGACAGCACTTGTCAGAGCTGAGCTGACACAAGAATTTATACATAAAGAGCGCAATTTGCTTTAATTTGGGGAGATTTACCATTACTCCTCCCAGCAACTGGATTACTGCCACATGGCAGGTTTAAAATTAAGACAAAATGAGAAGAAATTTACACTAAATGATCTATAAAACCATGATACTAACACACAAGTCATATAAAAATAAGGATAAAATAGATAAAATTTAATAAATTATATGTGATATTTTGCAACTCCATACCCTATGGAGTCTGAAAGACCACGAGAAAAACCATAAATCTGACAGCCCAAAACAGGCTACTACCAGAATCACATCTGTGTTTAAATAATCTTTTTCTCACAACATCTTTGTAAATTTTGACAATTTATTATTTTTAAAAGTTACACCACTGAATTTTGAGGATGACAATGACAATCTAAATGTGCCAGTGGGATATTTGTTCTTACTTCAACAATGAGCATGTAGGCTGATGTTTCCAAAGTAGGAATAGTTACCCCTTGGGTTAAGGCTGCACTTAGCTGGAAATACTTTGCTGTTTGAAACTTCCTGATTAACACTTCTTGGGATTCTGTAAATAGCTGGGGAGGAAAACATCTGTGCTCAGATAAAAGACATTTGTGGATTTGCTGTTGAAGATGTGCAGTTCCCAGAGCAGCATCCCCATGAACCAAAGGAGGTGACTGTGAAAATGATGCCTGCAGCCACACAGGGAGCGAGAGGGAGAAACAGACTGTCCCATGCAGACCCTGGTTCTGGAGGTTAGCTAGTACTCTGGCAGACTATCCAGTGAAAATTTTAATAGGAAGAAAGACAACATTTAAATTCCTCCAGATTTGTTTTTGCTCAGTTTTACTCTATCCAGGGAGTCAGGGCAAGCAGCTGTGTTTTCAAAATTCACATTTTTATAGTGTGAAATTGCTTCACAGTTTTAGGGGAGGGGAAGGAGCTGAGGTTAGGTTTTAGCAGAAAGGTAACTTTTCAGACTTAACTTTTTTTAGCTAACTAAAACATGATAACCTTTCTTCCTGTACTGCCACATAAAAATATATGGTATGGCTCTGTCCCAGCTTCTGAGGTTAAGAGCTCCAACCCCAGCTCCACTCTGAAATGTTACTCTGTAAAAAAAATAATAAATCCGTATTTATTGGTTCTATGTCACTCAAACCTCAGATCTGCTCACTTAAAAATAAAAAAAAAAAATATTTTTTCTAGCTGCTGGTGCTTAAACTGCACCTGGCTCACAAATCATCTCTCACAGGCTTCGGCTGTACCTTCACCGTGCCTGTGAGGCATCTCAGTGGGACGGGATTATGGATGAGGCAGTCAGTGCCAGGAGGAACACAGCCTGTCTTTCACAGCCCTGACAGGGTCTGCAGGGCTGGCAGTCTTATAAAACAGCTTTTTTAGTTCATGAGCTGAATGCATTCAATCTGCTGGTCAGCTGAAACATTCTGGAATTCACGTGAGGTTGTGCCAAATAGCCCAAGAGCAGAGGTGAGTGGTGGTACATGTTCATCAGGTAGTTAATGGAAAAGGTCACTGTTCTCCCTTTAATGAGCTGGGCCACTTCCCTCACAACACCTCTGGCTTTCTCTCCAACACACCTCTCGGCAGAGAGAGTGCAGTTATGTTACATGGACCACAAGATCCTGCTGGAGGGAAGAAATGTCTCCATGAGTAGATAATTTAGGTGACGTTGTTCACTTTTTTTAAAATGTGGTTTCATGAACTTATAAAGCCAAGTCATCTCAGGAGACAGATCTCTAACAGCTCTCTAGTGCACCAGGGAATGGCAAGGACCCCACAGGACACCATGGCTCCCAGGGAAGGAGCTGAGCCTGCGGCCACAGCCATAAGGAGGATGTGCTATTGAGGGAGCCACCAGGCCTATCTGCAGGAAGCGCCTGGGCCCTGCTGCTGGAGAAGCTGGGAGACACTAAAACATACACGGGGAATGCCACGGCCATGCTGGGTGCAGAGAGGAGCACGGAGCAGCAAGGACAAAGGCTGGAGCAGGCTCCAGGAGCCAAGCTGAGACCACAAGCACAGCAGCACCTGTAGCTGGGCTGGGCTCAAAGATTAAAAAAAAAAAAAAAAAGAGAGAGGGGGGTCGGGGATGGTTTGTGTGATAATCGCTAATTAGCTCTTGTTTGGAGAGAGTTTGAGGGCCAGAAGCAGGCAGGGAGCTCTGAACTGGTTTTGCCAAGGTAAGCTCTGGTTATGCCAATGTTTAAGCTCATGGCTCAGCCAAGGGCAGGTACTGTGCAATGGGGTCTCTGCTCTGGGGAGGATGAGCAGGTTTTAAGGTCTTTTAGCTTTAGTTATAAGCTTTTGTTGCAGTTTAACTCTTTCTGGTTGTCCAAGCACTGGTGGAGGTCTCTTAGCCTGTTTTCCTTTTCAGTGTGTATTATTTCTTATGTTATTCTTTGAATGGTTTCTTTTTCTTGTCTGTTCTCTCTCCTACAAGGTTTTACCTTCCAGTTCTGCTTTGCCCCTTCAGGAATGTGGCATTTTTCTCTCTCATCTCTGTATGTGTGACTGCCTATAATAGAGTTCAGTGCTTTGCCACACAAGGTCATTTTCCTTGCATTACAAATGTTCATAAAATTCCTATTCTGAACTGTTTTGATTGGTGCTCTCACTTAGCAGGCTGATAAGAAACTATTTTGCTGAATAACTGCCCATATATTTTCAAGCAATCTACTTTAGAGAGGAAAAAATTTGACAGCTGCCTAATTTATTAAATCAATGTCAGTGCAATTATGCTTTTAAATGGGTGAAGTCTTTCACCGAAGGGAGCTATATCTGCCTAGTATAGGACATCAAAGTCATCACAAACTGGTTTTAAGTGTCAAAACCATGGTAAAAAATCTCTGTGAGACTACTAAATGCACTGTCATCTTTAAGCTATAAGAACTAAACCATCCCCTACCCTCTTAGGAAGGAAGGTATCATTTATCAACCACTACATCTTCAGCATGGTAAGAGTTTGAGATGGTCTCTGGTGCTGTAAGCACGTTTTGCACAATGCTGAACCAGGAAGGAGTTATTTCAGTTTTTTTGAGGTTAAGAGGCATGTGAACCTTTATCATGGCTCCTAGGAATACACATATATGTACATTGTTTCTAATTCACTTACATCTCAGTAAACAGGGTTATGCTTACAACAAAAATAATTTTGGAAGCTACAGTAGAAGGCAAGAGAGACTAAGTAGGACAGTTCACAGCACTAAGGAAAAGATAATGCCTTCTAACTAGGATTATGTGGCTGTGAGGTGTGTGGGACCAGCCTCCCATTTAACTTCACCAATGGAACAAAAGAGAAGAGGTTGAGTTCCCATCAACACTATGTGCTGTGGAAATTAGAAGGAGGGTTTTTCAAAAGAAGGAGGAAATGAATGTCACAAAATGGATGAAGACTACACTCCTTCTTGGTTTTATTTATTATTGTCGTAGCTCCAGGGAGCACAAGACCATTGACTTCAGCCTGACCTGAGCTATTGGTGGCTGTAATTTCTACCATCCTCTATTTTAGGAAGATTTACCAGAGCATTATTTCTCTAAATCACTGCAGAAGTGACAGCACTTGTAAACAGATGATGATAGACTACCTGTGGGAATTACTTCTCCTATGTGTAGCATTGTCAGAGGGTAATATCTACCAGGTAGCTGGCAGCTGCAGAAATCCAGTGAGAGCAGAGGGACTAAAGAAACTGACCTTCATTCCACTCTTCATGCCCTGCAACAGCTTGACTTCTGGTGGACAGCTGTGGGACTAGCATAGAAAACATGCTGTTTGCATTGCCAATACAGTGATATGCTTAAACACCACATTTGCTGAAACAAGAGGCTGGAATGTAAAAAGGAGAAGAAGAGAGGGGCAACTGTAGCTTTCTCCCACATGGAGGTATCAGCACTGCACACTCACTTTGTTTCCTTCTGCAGCACTGATTGTATCTCCAAAGCTCTCCAGCAAATCCACCCCTCCAATGCCATCTACTTTTACCATTTCAGAAAAAATCTGTCAAGGTCTGCTTAAAACAAGAACATCCTGCTTGTCAAGACCCAGTCTAGGATATCAAAGGATCAGGCTAGGAGAGCTAGAACCCTCTCTGGACATGAGTACAGGTTTTCAGGGATGGAACTGTATCCAGTTTCAACTTCTCCCAGCACTCACAGATGCTCTCCCACCAACAGGCAATCCTTGCTTGTGCTGCCAACCACCTGGCTAGACAACACCTCAGCTGCTCCACTGACACCCCCTCATACAGCACCACACCCCTCCATCCTGCCTGCCTGCCAGCCTTCTTTGGGATATGCTCAACAGCTCGAGTGTTGAGAACATACTTACCACGTTTTAAGATGAGAGTTCTTTAAAAATAGAAAGAAAACAGGTGTCTTTACTTTTTTCCCCCCAAAATCTCTCTCCTAAATAAGCACGTTGAGTAAAGAACTGTGAAAATGTTGCTCTCTTCTCCCCTAGCTTTCAACTCTAACAGACGTCTTTAGCATTCAGTCTGGTCAAAAAAAGCTACAAGTAGCAAAGGTTTCTTTCCCACCTCACAAAAGTGCAGCATTCTGCTGGCAACCAACAAGATCATGCATCTGTTGTTTATCATCATGTTTCATGGACTTAAGGACATTTCGAGCACCTCTTTTTATGAAATGCAGAACAGACATAGTGAGTTTTCTGTATCACTCACTTAAGATTTCACACACACCTACAGTAAGCCAACAAACAGCAGTTTTTGTTTAGTTATTTCTATGGAAGAGTATTTTATTAATCTTCTGTATTGTGGAAAAAAACAGCCTTTGTTGGAATACACAAAGCATGCAACATTCTTCTAGTATTAAGATATAAAACATGCACATCTTGCCTTGGAAATTGTTGAATCTTACCACAGGACTCATGCTTGGCAGTGTTTTGATGCTGGGGTTGAGGTGTTTCTGTTGTCCATTTTTAAAAGTGGACACATTAGTAAATAAGGGCCTAACATCAGCGAGGACAGACTGTGATAATGTCTAGGAGCTGGTGGGTATCCATGTGAATAAATTGGTCTTTTCTAGTGCAATTCATGGCCCTCCCCTTCTGCTAGGGCCTGACAGAGGAATTAAGAGGCTATGTTTATGCACCATCATGCCAGGTGTGCTGTGTCTGTGATTTCTGAACACAGCTGCCTCTACCCTACCCCAAGAAAAACTGGTGTGATGAAAAACACAGATCATAGTGCGAGCACTTTGCGCAGGCAGGAATGCAGGAGTCTCCTTTGGGACGTGGCTGGCACTGAAGTGTGAGTGAGGACCATCCAAGTGGGCACACTGGTGCTTAGCCTGGCTCCATGGCTGAGGTGCAGAGCTGCTCAGATTGCTCTATGCTTCACAGCTGTGACATGCCTGGAGAGCTGTCCTGCTGCAGCACTCAGCTTCCTGCCCTGGGACAGGCTCCAGGGAGTCACACCATGCTCTGCACCACAGCAGGAGCCTCTGCAGAGCCGGACAGCTCAGCAAAGCACAGCAAAGGTGTCCAGTTACAGAGCACCGGGCATGAGAGCTTCTGGCTGGGTCTGACCTGGGCTGTTGGGTTGTCTCTGTGTCATGCTCACAAGTCTCTGCTGTGCTGCTAACTTTTTAGCCCAGGACTCCTGCCTAGAGCCTCCCCAAAGCTGAGCTAACACACTAATTGCTGTGTTAGTGGTGCAATTGAAGGGAATAACTCCACTCATAATTTAAACATGGAAAACCACGAGAATTCAGTCATAAGGGTGTTGACTGCTGCTCTTCTAGAAGTACTGAACTGTCTGTTATGGTCATACTGACTTGTCTTCTTGATGCCAGACTCAAGCCCTCTGGGAATTTATGAATTTTTGAATATTTAGAGCAACATACATATAGACAAAATGGTGTTGTCATGACCCAGTTTCTGTAATGCTTCTAATTGTACACTGGATATAAGAGTTTGAGGAACCTTATTCACAAGTTAATGACAAATGCAAGATACCACACAGTATAGCAAACTGAACAAGAGATTTCATCTGAGACCTGTATCATGTGGTGTCCCTGAGCTCCTGAGTCTGCATGTAGGGACTGAAATGCCAACCATGATATTTTCAGACAGATGTTTGCAAGTGTCCATCTTTACATTTCTTGATTACCTGTTCTGCATTGTGAATGCTGCAAGAATTCCCCAAGGGTTCCCACACCCTTAGACAGAGCATTAGCTGATGGCCATGCCTCTCTCTCCCTGATGTATGTGTGAAAGAAGAGATGCAGGGACAGATTCCAAAAACATATTAGGATCCCCTGAAAGAAGGTACTGCATGAATGTACTCAGATATATTGTTTATTAAATGTGCTCTGGAAAAATCTGAAAAATATGTTTCATTTGTATCAAATCATGCTGAATATCACAGAGGTTGCAGAGTTTCGTACCTGGCACAGGAGTAATGCCAGATTCAAAGCCAGGTTCAGAAGGCATTCAGCAAAACCAACACAAAGCTTGGTTGTTGGATTTATTTTTCTCCCAGTGGAAAAGAAGGTAAGGGTTCAGGATATCTAGCAGCATGCTAACTTTAAGGAAAATAATGCGGGAAAATCTATGGGGGGCGATGACAAACAGAGTTCATGTGAGCACTTCCTCTTGGCCTTGTTTATGTTTAGATCTCTGTCTCAAAATAATCTGTTTTATTGTGGCTGAGTGTTTCTCCTATCCCCATTTAAAACCTGAGTCAGACCCTTTAAAAAAAAAATATAAAAAGCCAATCAATAGCCAATAACATGCAAATAAAAAGGTGATATAGGAGTCTAGCACATTTTTGTAACTAGCAATTTTTTTCATTAGAAAAGAGATAACATAGTGCAATATGGAATACATATCTACTATATGCATACTGTACACATATATTCCTGCATGTAGTTTGGCATTTAAATTTGGATAGTTTTCCGTGAATGACCACATCATCTTGTCGAAGCTCCACCTCCCATGTATGCCTCACTGCTTCTTGGTATGTCTTTATATTTTCTTCATCACTGAAGCTCACAGTGCACACTAAAACATCCATTGCCAAGAGAAATAATGTTCCTTGTGGTGTTTTTAGTGATAAAATTGGGGTTTTAAGGCTCAAGTGCTAGTGCTAAACTCATTTACAGTTACTTTTGATATTGTAGAATGTAGGGCTGTGCATTCTCTTGAGAAAGTACCTGACAACTTAGGTATTGAAAAAACACTTTTCCACTCATTTTTATCAAACCCTCTATACAGTAAGGAGGCAGCCTGCAGAGAAACTGTTGGAAACTTATTTCAAAGGCAGGTTATACATGATTGAGGAGAGACACACAAAAAATCTGGGATGAATGATCTCTCCCAAAGCCAAAAGGTTTTGAAGGAAAAAGCTTAAGCAGTTGGAAGAAAACAACAGATGATTTTGTCAGCTTGAATCAAGCAGCAGAGTAAAACCCAGTTTCCTGGGGATTCATGAAAAGAGATATTTCAAAAGAAAAAAAAAAAAAAAGAGAGAGAGTAAATAAGGATGCTACATCCAGATGGTCAAAATCACACAGTGAAAAACTGTCTTCAGCAGGTGGAGATTGCCAGCCTTTTAAAAAGTGGTAATGTCAACCCTCATCAGCCAAGGAACTGCAGAACTGGGTAGGAGGCATCAGAAAAACATGGAAGCAGCCCATTTTCCCCAGTCACTCAGTAGATGTCATTTCCCACTGTCTCAGTGCTGAAAGATGCTATTTTCAGAGTGAAACAGTAAAACTGAGCTGCTGACCTCCACATCCACTCAAGAGAGATTACTGCCAGTTTTGCATAACTAAAAGTAGCGGTTTCCACTCAGCTTTTTTTTTTTTTTTTTTTTTTTTTTTTTTTTTTTTTTTTTTATTTTTACATTTCCAGGCGGACAGAATGTCTTAGAATTTTCAAAAACAATAATAGAGATGTCAATGTTGGTACTGAAATCTCTGAGTTGAAGAGAAAAATAGAGCTAGTTCAGAAGTTCTGGCTCCAACTCCTTCAGGCTCTGGATGCCCTCTAGAGAAAACCATATGTGGTTTTGTCACTGCTATGGGATGAAGTGTTAGGAGCCTCTGGCAGTCAAGGAGAAGGGATTGCTGGCCTCAAAAGTTCCAGATGTTTAAAGCTTTCCTACCTTGTAGGGTAAAGGTCTAAGTAGAGCCCTTAATGACTGCCTACTTTAGGTACTGGTTTTGTCAGCTCCAGCTCTGGATGCTGGTTTAAAATTCCAGGTGGAAACTTTTCCCTTCTGCACTCTCTCCTAAATCTCCCAGCTGGTCCTCTCTTCTACCGATGTTTTTTGCATGTAAACCCTAAACATCTACCTAGCATTCCATATTTGTAATTCTGAGTCAATGACAGCAAGATATTACCCTTGCACTCATCAGCCCAGACTATTGATATGGAGACTGAGGTACTCTGAGTGTGGGGTTTGGTTTGGTGGGGTCTTGTTGCTGTTTTCATGGGCAAAGTTCACTTCCTCTCTTCTGTTCATGCCACAATAATTTGGAAAGCCAGTGCCCAGCCCAGCTGAAGTAGACCAGTGGGTTAGGAGCTATTTTGATAGATACTAACTCTATTGAAATTCATAGACCATCTGATTCACATCAGAGCACTGACTATATAATAATAAACCTTCAAAAAGAAATTACTTTTTATTTTGGGATAAGTGAACCAGTTTCCATCTCCCAAATCTAGAATATTTTTCTAGATGACCTTGAAAAATTGTCAAGCTCATCACAAATATACAGAAAAGAATAACTTATGAACATTTTTTGCTACTTTTTTTTCTATTCAGAAATACCAAGTAAAATAACTTTGTACAATGAGGCTGATTCAGTGCTCTAAGGGGAACATATAGATATTTTTGTCTTTAGCTATATTTTCTTTATTAGCTAACTTGACTAAAATGATCAGCATTTGAATAGTTAACAATATTCACATTCTGTCTGTCATCTTCAGATTTCAGAGTCAGTACTGTAAAGGAATGAGCAGGTCATATTGATTGAATTTTATTCTTTTGATTGTCTTTGGTCTCTTGAACATAAGACTACATCAGTCCTGTTTGATTCATATCTTCAGTGATTTCTTCACAACCATGACCCTGAGGAACATAATTTTATTTTAAATGGGATGTGAGAATTCAGAGCACTGGCTTGACACCAAATTTAGTAACAACATAAAATAATGTGTGAATGCAGTACCAGAAATTTAAGAATTCAGCTGAACAAGCCCTTCTTCCTTCCACCTTGTTTTCTCCCTGTCATACTGAAGTTCAGGTTGGCATTTTTTTTAATGCAGTAAGCTAGCTCCAGCTATCATCTCTCAACTCCTCCTGCCTGTTTATTTCCATCCCTGTGAAATATTTACTGCTGTTTCTTACACTCTCTTATCCTGAGGCATATGGCTTTTGTTTGCATCGTAACAGAATTAGGTAGTAGGATGTGTTTGCACAAGCCTTACAGGCATGCTTCTGCTTGGGCTTCTCAGGTGTTAATTACAGCTACTGGTGTTTTGTAAGCAAAGGTCTGTGTTTCTGGTGCAACAGAAAGCTTTACAATACATAGCAAAAGAGAATGGGTCATTTTGGGACTATTATCTCAGATGAGCAGTTTGTTTCCCTGCAGTAATAAATGTATTTTGCATCTTTCTACTCTTGATGTGATCCACATTTCTGAACCTTTGCCTATAACAAGGCAGAAGCTTTGCCAGATTAAAATCTGTTTGCCTGTTCTTAAAGCTGCTGTCAAACAATTTGTCACTTGTTAAAATTACAGAAATATACAATGGTCTTAACACTGCAGTGTTTGATTTACAGGTGGGCATTTCCCCCCTGTGCAAAGTGTAGGAGATGAGTTTTGAGCCTTCCTCTTGCCTCAAACAATTTAAACTCGGATTTACCACTTTCCTGCAAAGCTCCCTCATTCAGAGCCTGCTGGTCCCTGCCCCTGGCCCAGGGATCTTAGAGTCTATATGCAAAGTGGAGCACCTGTAAAGAGGAACAGTGTGGGAAGGTCGCCGTGGGTGAGAGGGAGCTGAGCCCTCATGTTCAGTTTCCTTTGTGCGCTGAACAGCCTGATAGCAACCGCAAAACCTCTCTGCATGTCTGTCTGGCACTTGAGAGCTCTGAGGAAGATATTGTCAGTCCACTTTTGTGGCAATAAGTTGGGGATTTATTACAATTGAAGCTACGCCCACAAACTTTGCATACCATGACTTACTTCTCCCAGGAAGTATTGAGAGGATTATGTGTGTGGAATTGTATTTACACTTAAATAACTCTTCTGAGCTGCTTCTGGGCAAGCCTCACTGGTTATGTCTGTACTGCTTAATAACTGTGGCAGGAAGCAATGCAAGATCCATCCTGTCCTGGTCCTCCTGGTGCCCAGATTCCCTCTGAGCAGAATGTTCTGCACAGGGTTCTGCCCTGCACCTGCTCGGGCTCTGCTGCACTCAGGCCTCAGGAGGCAACAGGTAGCTTTTGGGGAGAAATCTCGGTATTTCTTTGCTGCAGAGGGATGACTGCAATGAGGGAAAACAGACTGCAGAAAGAAATTTTTTTCCCAGCTTACATTAGTGGCTGCTTATTTGAGTGACACCTTACTAGGGTGCTAATGGCTTGGCAAAAGAAAAACAGACATGACTTGTAATTTTTAAGAAATATGTACCTTTACTATGGCTTTGATAGTCAAGAGGAGTAAAATCCATGTGCTGATTAGCTGTCTCTCAAAATAATCAATGAACAGAAATGAAAATTAAGACTGGAGCAGGACATACGAAGCAGGACTAAGAGGTAAACATGCATAAAAATATGTAAACATGCATTTAAAGTATTGTAAGCATACAGTAAAAAGAATGTAGATACACATTAAAAATAAACATTTTATTTCAGTTTTCATATTGTCTTTTAGGCCTGAGCCATATCTTCAAAAGCGGATTTAAAAAACCTAATCTAATAACATTTCATAGAAAATTAGGCTCCTAAATCACTCAAATTTTGCAGAAAGTAATATCCTCTCCCATTTTTTAATTAACTATCTAACCATCTCAGAAAAGAATAACATAGTTAAATAACATCTTAAGTTAAAATTTTCCATAGTTTATGATTTGTGGTAGGGAATAAGAAGGTTCCCTAGGAAGTGAGAACTATGATTAATATGTATGTATCTGCAAGTGAAAACAATTTAGACTTCTTTTGTTACATTTCAAGGAAGATGCTAGTTGGAAAATTGGTTGGTAAGCAACTTTTAAAGATGATTCTCTTAGTGAGGATTCTCACTTCATCACTTTTCCAAACCCATTGTCTGTGGAAATGAGAAGTTTGAGTCCCAGAGAGCAGACTTAAATGGTGAAAGGTAAAGCTGCCTGCCTTGCTGAGAGATCATTAAACCATATAAACAGGGTTCATATAAAAAGCATCTTAAATAACTGAAGAGTCACGGGCATCAACAGCAGTGAGCAGAGCTGGAGGAAATACATGACCAGTGACAAAAGTCACAGGAATTTGGTTTGTTTAGCATAGAGGAAAGGTGACTTAGAAATACGGCAATAACAGTCTGCAGAAATGCTACAGGTCACCAGAAAAACAAAACCGAACAACAATAACAACAAAAAAGAAGATTAAACCCCTTTTCTGTCACCTCTGTGAATAGGAAAAAAAAAATAATGATCTCAAACTGCATCAAGTGAGATGTAGATGAGACAACTCCAGTCAGAATAGCAAAGGACTGGAATTGTGTGTCTGGCAAATTAGGTAGGGATTCTCAGGCTTCTGATCATTGCTGTCTGGATGCATAATTCCTATGCCTCTCTATCCTATATAGAGTAATAGAAAACTGCTTTACATTTAAGGAGAAAGAAAAAATTGCTTGAATCCTCCACCCTCACCACAATAACTTGGAAGGAGAGGTGTTTTACATGGTCAAAAACATGTCCTTCTTTTTGGAAAGCATTTTTTATGTATATAGTCTTGGCTGCAGAAGACAAGAGTTAGTGATATATAGTGGTACCCATTGAATATGGGGATTTTTTTCTCTGAAGGTAGTGGCAGAAACCACAACTATAGCAGAGCCTTTTTCTGTTATACCCTTCAGATTCCATAATTGGCTGGGCTTGTTCCTGGAGTCAGGAGTCAGTCCATACACATCCAAGCTTATTCAAAGCAGTGAAAACTTGTCCTGAAGGATAGACACCCTTTCTGCTTTTCTTATCAATGCTGGTTTTCACTTATACCTTTTGCTCTTCAAGTTATTAACATAGATTCAGTCACTTCCTCATACTGTCATACTCTCTGGGGTTTTAAATTTGAGGATTCATTAGGATCAGAATCTCCACAATGGAGGCAGGAAGACACTTACCAACTTGGATCTTGGCCACTGCAAGACACATATCTCCCAAATGCTATGCCTGTAAGGTGTGACCAGGAAAGATCAACAGCATTATGAACAAGAGCTCTGACCAGGGTTAAAGACAGTAATCAGGCCATGAGGTGAGGAAACTCTGCTCCACCTGAGTATTTCATTAGGACTGCTGAGTGCTCGTGGGACCTTGGGTCTTCATATGGAGCCCTAGCCCACACAAATCCACTTAGGGCAGAATCCTGCTTGCTCTATGACTAAATGTAAAAGTTCAAAAATCAGTATTTTGTTTCACAAGAATAAAGTTCTGGTCTTCTTTCCAACAGTTCTTTTCCCTTTCTTCTGTTAGCTTATATTTCCAAAGGGACAAAAATGGATTTAACTCCACAGTTAATGCCTCCTCCCAAGTTCTGCTTAAGCTGTGATCAGAGAAGGACAGAGAAAGAAAAAATATCAAAACTAAGATAGAAAATAAGTGCCTGGGGTTGTTTAAGCTAAATGAATGGCTAGGCAGAGCAGCTTACAGAATTGGGAATGTTTAGGAACAGCCTATGTTGTAGAATGTGAAAGAGGTGCAACTCAGAGGTAATACCAAATATTAGGTCTGAGAGACTGGCAGAGTGGCTAAATGCATGAAGAATTTTTCTACTGTACTAACAGCTGAAGATCTATGAAGTGCAAGAGAGATGGGCTGCAACATTAGCTTGGACAGGAGACTGATCTGAAATGAATCTGCAAGACCACAAACCCACAGTAACTGCATTTGTGATCATAGCTCACACTGCCCAGAAATGAAGAGTGGAGGCAGGAAACAGACAGTGTCCACAGAAAGCTGGGGAGGACAGAGAAGGGAGAGGAAGGAACCCAAGCCTGAAAGCTTCTGAAAGCTGGAGAGTGCCTGGCTTCAGGCAGAGTCAGCAGAGTTCACTGGTCATGGAGAAGTTCTGCACCCAGCATTGGATCAAAGAAATGGGCATTTGAGAACTTGGCAACAGGAGCCTGCATCTTCTGTAAGCAGAAACTCAGGCTCTCTAAACTCTTACAGGAATATTTAGTGTTTCTAAACCCCTTCTAACCCCCAGGAAAGGCCCTGTGTCAAAGCTGAGTATTACAGTTTGAGCTGCATCACTAATGTAAAAGTTGAGTTTTGCTTAGCACGTATTAATTTATTCATTCTTTCTATGTTTGGAAACCACTTCCATGATAGGTATATCTGTAATATCAAAACACCAAAGGAAGCGTAGTCCTTTTGAACTGTAACTTCTTCAATCAGCTAGATTATTCAACTAAATATGCATTATCTTAAAGAGAGAATTTATATACTAGAAGGTGACAAACAAGATACCTTTTTTTTTTTGTAGTGGAAAGGGAATTAAAATGCAATGCATAACATTTATATTTCCATAAGGGGTAAAACTGTTTTGCTTCCAAAACACTAACCCTGTAGCTTGAGTTAGAAAAATTCACCCAGCCATTCAGCTACTTTAATGTGATACATAGATGACATAAAACATTATTTTCTTTTCTCTTTTGCTTCTATTAATAATAATAATAAGAAGAAGTAAGAAAGACTTGTAGGAAAAACTGAAAACCAAGCTATGTCAAACCATGACAGCAAGGTAAGTTACTCAGTAAGCTAGTCATAATTCATACAGAAAGACAATATAAATTTTTATCAAAAGGCTGAAAGGAGAAGATATGAAGCAGCCTTTTGTCAGATAGGCTTTGGGGGTTAATGACAGGCTTTGGGGGTTAACTACTTCAACCATATTCATAAACAAAAACTGAACTTCTAAAAAGAAAAATATATTAATAACTAAACAGAATGACCATGACACATTTATCTCAATAATAAAACTTCTTTCATGGAAATGACAAAAAAAACATTTATGGTGGGCAGAATGATCCATTTGAATAAGATAATAAATGCAAATTTTGATCTAACTTCTGCTTTTTTCCATGGCAAAATCAATGAACTATGACGTATAGTAGATTAGTTAATTATGTAAGATGTCAAACCCCATAAAGGATGTAAGATTTGATTTTACAAATCAGTTCTGCCTGTGAGAAGTTTTGCAACAGTAAGTACTAGTGATTAAAATGTCAGCATGAGGGACTGCTGAAGATTCTACCACTCTAATAATAGAACGTAATAATTACATGCTTGGAAAGTCCACATAATGACAAATTTCAAATTATTTTAAAGAGTGATTTAAACTGAAAATTTAAAAAAGAAGCACTAAGTTACAGGAAGGAGGTATTGACATGGGGCCCTTTTTTAACCAGTACATACTCTGCAGCTACCTTTGCAGCATGTTTACCCCTCAGCCAGCCAGAGAGCCTGTGTTTGGGGACTGTGTCAGATTTTCTGTGTCTGGCTTTTGCAAAAATTGTGCATGTTCTGAACATGATGCATTTGCAATTTCTTAAAATACTCCTCAGTCCTCAGTTACTTGCATCCTTCAATTGCCAGCCAGCCAAATCCCAACAGGACTTGACAGTTTCAATGACAGCAGTTTCTTCTCACTTTCTACGGCATAACAAACCTCTGCAGAATTCCTGTAGGCTTTACTTTACCTCTTAATGTACCACTTGCTTTTAACATAAGATCCAGTCCTTTCTTCCTGATGAGTCTTGTACTACTATTTTCAAGTGTGCAAGGAATGTGCTGTGTCACCCAGTGGTGACAGCTCAGAAGTGAACTTTGCAGTGGCAGTTTAGATTTATTTGATAGTCACTGTCTTCTTTAAAAGATAAAATGACATTATGTATAGTTCATATTTACCAAAATGAAGGTTGTTGGAAAATAGTGGCAGTGGAAAGTTTTGGGGGCTCTGAATTTGGAATTTTTCCTATTCTGACTGTTTTTTGCATTGTTCTCCCATTTAGCATCTCCTTCCTTTTGCTTTCATTCAACTAACACTATATCTGCTTGCAAGAATAGAGCTCATCCCCTTTTGTTGTTATTATGGCTGTGTTCTGCACACATCAAGACTTCTGATATCTTCTCAAAAAGCTTTTCTTCGAAGCATTGCAGCCCCTGAAGCAACTTCTTTTAAAATTCCTTCTAGCTGGATGCACTGCCAAAGCAGGTACAGGATTACTCCTTTCACATGGAGACTGCTACAAAGCATGCTCAGAGTGCAAACATCTATCAGCCTCTCTGAAGCAAAGAACTGAGCTGTGGACAGTAAGTTCAGCATCTCATCTCAATTTCTCACCACAGACATCCCCAAAGCATTAACACGTTTGCATATTCACTCAGTAAAGGACAGTTAGAGTTTAACTTTGGAGACACTGGACAAACTTTGAGAATTCTCACCTTGCTATCATCAGTTAATCTTTCCTCTCTCTAAGTTAGTGTGCAGTGCTGCAGGAGGGATTAGATTTCTACTTACTGTAGAAATCACACTATGAGTAATTTCCCTTGAAAAACATAAGACAATGATGTAAATGTTATAAAATGTTTCACAGTCACCCTGCCAAACTTCTTTGGGATCTTCCAGCCCTGCTTTAATATACAAAGGCCTTGAGCTGTGCAGAAAAACAGCACGTGGGGTACTCATGTGCCTTCACCATTCCCCATTTAATAACTCCCACCATTAGGCAATGTTATCCCAAGTCTTCTGAAACTATACTCATTTTTTGGCTTCTCAGAATTTTCTCAGCTGTAAAACTTCTGTAAAATTACTATCATCACCTCCTTCTAGCTTTGGTTTCTTATTTACATTCCATTTATTCAATGGAAGAGACCTTTAAAACAGAGCCAGGGGGTGAGAAATAGAGGCATCCCAGTGGAAGGAACATCCACCCAATTGAGATTCAGTAAATATGTGGGACTGTCTTCAGGTGAGCTGTGGCTCTGCCCCAACAGCAAATCACGTGTAAATGGGTTTAGACTTCCATGTCCACAAGCTTAGAGAAGTTGAAATGTCTCAGCTATAGTATAGGATGAGGTGCAGTTACATGAACTTCACCTGCTTATGAGTATTAGAAAATTTGATTAGTAGTTAATACATAATAAGAGTCTTCATCATATACTCCATTAAGAATTCAGAGAACACATCTGAAAAGCCTTTGCAAAAAATAGAAAGTACAGTGAGTTGCAAAAAGGAAATGGAAGAGAATGTATCCTCTGTAATAAGAGATGAATGTTTGTCATTAGTTTAATGAAGGGGCCACAGAAACCTCCTGCAGCCCCCCATTAGTCTAACAGTTAGTCCATTGTATACATATACAATACACAGTCACTTGTCCTTGTGAGGGATCATGTCTGGGGTAAGTCCAAAGGCTAAAAATTAAGCCATTTCTACAGTTCTGAAGCTTAGACATAAAGCATCAGGAATTTAAAAAACAAACCCAACCCTACTTTTGACCGCCTTATTTTTCTAAAATTGCATCTCATCCCTACGACAAACATTCTTCTTTGGTTTTGTCTGAGAGCTTGATCTAATCATGATTTATTTCCACCTAGTATTTATGTTTCTGGTTAAAAGGAGAAGAATTTTCAAGACATCAGTGTTCACCTTTGCACCTACTTCCCCTGGCTTGAACAAACATAGCACATTTATGTGTTAGAGAAGACAGACATTTTGGTCATTTGTGTGAGCAGTTATGCAGTAGGAAAATTTTAGCTTCCTATCTAGAGAACAGTTAGAGGTACAAAGCTGTCATTTGGAAGGGGAGCTTGAATGAAGATAAAAGGTGCAGTTTATCCTCTAACTGCTATAGGATCCACAAACATATGATAGAGCACTCAAGCCAACAACAATTAACTATTAAAACGTAATTTTGAGGAAAAATTTTACTCTTACAGAGACAAACAAGCCAATCAAATCTTTGATTTCAATGGGAGAATCACACTTTTGATCCTGTATCATAACTTCTTCCGCAGGACTTGCATTTCATACACGTGCAGCTCAGTGTTGTAGTTTTTTCCTGACCTCAGATCAGACACAGATGATTGCAGCAAGAATAATTCTTCATCACGTTGTGCTTGGCACAAGGAACACAGGCTGAAATCCAGAAAAGTGGAGATGCAGCTGGTGCAATGTGCAGATTTTGGAGCAATAGCCTTGTCCTGCCACCCTTTTCTGGTTATCTATCCTGAAGGAAAGGAGGATTTACATACTACATAGTCTCCATATATATTTGGGGTTTCCATTATGCAATTCAGGGTGAGATTTCCTACCCAGATGCACATCTGTCATCTCCCATCCTTGAGCCAATGTAAGACTACAAATGTAAGAGGTCTGTAACTCGTCGGAGGGTGTAAGCAGGGACTGTCACATACAGTCCTTGAAAGAGCCTGCTTTCCATGGATAAATATCATGAAATAAAAAAGCAAGCTGAGGAGAAGGCAAAATTATCTTTCTTTTACAGTAAATTAACATTTTTCATAAAGTTACAAACATATATAGTCTTTTTGATTTATGCTGTGAATATGAAAAAGCAGCATTTAAGCAGATCTTCAAAAGGCACAGTGTACTGTTCTTAAAAATGCAAACGACATATGGTTGAGCCTGCTTGTGTTAATTGGAGATAAAAAGAAAGGGGGAAAAAAAAGGTGACATCTTTTGAAAGACCCTCCCATTAGGGAAGTAGGAGCTGCCTTTACAAGGTGTGATGTTGAAGTCTGGCTTAGCTCAATCAGCAGCATACGTGCAGTCCCACTAAAACTGCTAAGGTTGCTGCAGCAAGAGACAGGGAAGTAAAGCACAGTGCCAACCAAATACCAGCAGCAACAACACAGTAATTTTTAAAAAAAAAAATTTCATCAAGCAACAGAAATCAGACCAGTTGATCATAATTGTTACTCTGTTTTTTTAAACTCAAGTCTCTAAATCAGGAGATTACTCAGCTGAAGTATAATGAGAATACATGCTTTCTTTTTCCACAAGAATTGGAAGTGGTATGATCTAAGACTGACAACTCCAGCATCTGGGAGTGCTTAAAGCAATTCATAGTTTTGCTCCAGTCATGTGGCTCAGGACAAAGACTGAACAAAAATCAAATTGGTTCAGAGGAAGTCCCAATGTTGAATAGGACTCAATAAATTGAGCAAGGAGACTTTGATTTATTTGCTTTTATTCATTATAAATGAATTACATTCTTTCTCCTCTTGCAAATGCTTGGCTGCTATTTTTGTGTAAACATTCATGACTATGTTAATTGCGTTATATCTTTTTATATTCACTTTATAGATTTTATTGCTCTACTTTAGAGGTCCTAAATATTTTATTTATATAGTATAGTTTTTCAACAGGCATTTTCATAAGCATTATCTTCCAGATGTACTTTGTATAGTTTCAAAAGAAATGCATACCACATTCCAGAAGTACTGTTGCCAAAGAATCTAATTTAAACGTGGAAATACTTTAAGATATGCAGATCTACTTTCTGCTTTGCATATTTCACATTTTAAGAACAACATGAAACTACAAGAGTAGCAAGAATTAATTACTTGAGAGCTATTCTTACTGAATTTAAAAAAATTAATAAATTCCATCTTTCCCACAGTTACTCTGCAAGCTGATACTGAATAAAAACTCCTAATCTGACTGTATAGAATCAAAATGGAACTTTACATAAAACTTCAAAACTTTCAGTTTTATATGTGTGTGTGTCAAGGAAGGGATGGGAGCCCATTGTTCTATATGTAACATGGGAAATGAGTCAAAAAACTAAGTTAGAAAAAGAATCTTGGAGCTGTTGCAATAAGCCTGAACCAGTCTAAATCAGCATTTTGCACCTCTAGGTACCTCATGTGTGTGTGTGCATACTTGTGTCTTCACCTTTGGTGCTCCACTGTTTACCAGTCCCTCATGTGGGGGGAGGATTATCAGATATTGGTATGCAATTGGTATGCGCATTGCATCTGTTGGCTTGCTGTTTTTAAATTTTGACCTTCCGTTTCAGTTCTCAGCCACATCTCACCACTCTGCAGTCAAAACCTTGCTGATAGAACTGAGTGCCTGGAAGACCAAGTTACCTATGCAGCAAATGCAAACAGTTCTGAGGGACAAGCCCTCCACTGTGGCTCAGGAGGGAAGCTTGAATCCACTGAAATATGATGTGCTTCTGGTTTGAGGTTGGGAACAGCAAGACATGGGCAGCCAAAGGAGGAGCTCAGGCAGTTTCATGCAACACATGCACTGAATGGCCACCACTCTCGTAGGAGGATAGAAGATGGATTAGCCTGATTCACAGGCTTTACAATAAACTCCATCTTCTGTGTAAGTCCTTTTTTGCACACTGTTTTTTTCCAGAATTTGACATGACATATGCAATGACATCCCTGTGGCAGATTATACAAAAGCAGCCAACGCATAACTCTATTTTTGGTTAATACCGCTTTCCCAAGCAAGGGATCCATACTACAGAGCTTGACATAGATGACTTCCTGATATGTGAACCAACAGTTTTTTTCTAAAATACTTTGATTACATCCAATCTGTCTATGAATAATTTAGTAAAATAACTTTCAGCTTGTGACTTTTTTCATATATAAGGTCTGAGATGAGCTGAAAAAAAAACCAGGGCCAAATTTACTGAGGGATTTACCCCCTATTGTTCAGACAGCTGCCTTTAAAAATCCTGGAATGTATGATTGCTAAGCACTACAGGCATATCATCTTCTCTTTTCCCACCCCACTAGGAAATAATTTCCTTCTCCTCTGTAAGTACAAATTACCCCTCCACCTTGCACACCACACTTGGTGTAGGATCTTTGTCTTCACATTTGGTGGACCACTTTTTTCCAGTCCCTCATATGAACTTGCTTCCCACTTCTTTTTTTAACTTCCTTTGGCTTTTCACTTCCCTTCTCCTTACACTCCCTGCCCCTAACCCCAAAACTAAACAAGTTGGAGAGTCATCTCACACTGTGACAAACAGAGGCCTTGTTTCCAGGTCTGCCTTATTTTATGAGACCACAGTGGTGACACTACTCTTAGTATATAATATCAAGAGTTAGAATATTAATTTTAGGAATAGTTTTAGACATCGGGATTGAGGTTCCATACAGACTAGATTAGGTAGCTGCTTCATCTTCCCACAGTGTTCCCAGCTCCAACACCAACACACCTCTCGGTGTATTAGCTTACTCCTCCGTGAAGCTTTTTCCTATGCTACAGAATGTGGTGCTCTACAGGAAGCTGTAAAAGGTCTCACAAATTGGCTGAAGTAAATCAGGGTGGCTCCCTGCCCACTCTGGCTAATCGTGCTGAGGGCCCTGTGCTAACCTGTCGCTGCTGCTCTCTGGTGTTGCAGTGCTGTAACACTGCATGGGGTTGCATGCATGCACCAACTATTTTGGAGGTATCTGTGTGTTTCTAACATATTTTGCATTTCCTGGATTTAGACATTCCTGCCTAACTATGTACTTTAATTGGTGCCTAATTAGCACTGTGTTTTCCCCATGTGACTGTCTCCATCTTTACATGTCTAAATCTGTCCAGTCCATCATATGGTGTTTCTCTGTTAACTGTCTAAACAAATGTAGCATTTAAGGGGTCTGTTATGTGAAAAGTCATGTTTACACATTGAAACTTCTGCCTTTCTATTATAGTTTCTGCAGACAAATGCAAGAATTAGACTGCTATTCGAAAATCAATACAAAAAGGACACAAATGGAACACAGTTGGGGTGTTCTGAGTGGATATTTATGAGAGGAAAGGATTGATCATCAAGACTATATATTATACAGCATCCTCTTTTATTTCTAGCTTTGACTGCCCCTTCTGAATGATATGCATGCTGATTAAAAAGGAAAGCAATGTGGCTGAATTTTGTTACCCATTTTCTGAGAAAATTAACCAAACAAATAAAAACAATGGTATCAGGACTTAAGATGACCTTGTAAGCAGCACTTTGCTGGAGATAGCCAGCCATGCCAAGGGACTAATACATTAATTATTAATTAAAATTAATAAATTCCTTGTAACAAATCCATCATACTCTGAATTATATAGATAGAACAGGCTAAGATAATTCCAAGTACCATTTCAATTACAAATTATAAATTTCTCTTCCGCAGGGAACACGCTCCATCAGAGTGTCACTAAGTGTCATGTATCCATCTGGCACACAAGCTCATTTCCCTGTCTTCAGATATTTTCCATCATATTTTTCACAGGCATATATATTCCTGAACCTTCCACAAAGGACAGAAATGAATACCACCAGCAGAGAGCTGCAATTCCAGTTTAGCCAAAGCAGTTGAAACTTGAATGAATTCCGTATTTATGAAATGAAACAGTATGGTGCATTCTTATTTCATCTTCATCAAATTATCAGCTGTTGCTGAATAAAGCAAAATAAAGCTTGCATAGTTGCCATCAATTAGTCTTTTATACTCTGAACCCCTTCTGAATTGCAGAGTTCTGGAGGAATTGAAATCTGAAATCTTTCATGGGTGCTTCCCAGATGACATTACGTTATGTCATTCTGTTATACCAGTGAACCTTTACTCAGTGAAGCCTTATATCTGGATTTCTTCTATCCTCACTGTCTTGTGAAAACTAGGGCCCAGTCTGTATCTTATTCCTTTCAAGTTATTTACACCTTTGCAAACTGTCAACTCTGAAATACAACAGCTAAGAAGTTTTGCTTAATGAGAATTTATTTCAAGAATTTTCTTAGAAAATAATGATAAAAAAGGGTGTTCAGATGTTCCTAGGAATAAGAAAAATATGTTTTGCCTAGCAGATCTGACCAGCCAGTAGGTAACCCATCCTGATTTGGCCAAATGAGTCTCTGCAAAGAATTGCCAGACACACAACCTTCTTGCACTCTTTATCTCTCTGATTGAACTTGTTTCTGAATCCATGCATTTGGAATTATGATTCAATGCAGGAATATCTAGCACAGTACGCAGTGGACTCACTTGGAAATTTTAGGCAGCAATATTTTCTCTTCCTTTGTACAGAGGAGCATCCTTTTCCAGCCCTGGGGAAAGTGCCTCTGTGTTCACAATGTCCTCCTTGCTGGAACTATTGCAGCCAGGAGGGGGAATTCGTCTGAGCAAAAGCTGGATCTGGATGAGCTAGTCTGGATGAGGTCATGGAAGAAAACAGATTTGGACAAAGATTTTGGAGCTGAGACTAGATCTAGAAGGGGAGGAAAAACAGCGACACAAGGTCAGGGCAAGCAGAGGATGAGGACTGCTGCAGTGAATAGCACTCTGAAAATGATTGATTTTGTGTCTGCTAGCACCGGAGCACTCCGACATGATGTCAGGCGCATTACTTGAACTACAGGTGGCCACCGAGTGCTCTCTTTACACTTGGTGTTAGGTTTGAGAGCCTGGGGTCTGATTTGTAGAAGTTGTTAGCATTCACAGCTGCGTCTGAAGTCAAAAGATGAGATGCTTCAAACGTACAAAGCACTGCATCATGCTAACTATTTCACCAAGGCAAACCCCAGTCATCTCAAGGCTGGCAGCCAAAATTAATAGGCACATTTAACCTTAATCTCTGTCTCTTTTCCCAATAAGTAAAATGTTGATGTTCCCTACATCTCATGAATGTAATTCATAAGCATTCATTATATGCTGAAGGTGCTGTAACAATGAATGCTGTAGCAAAGCCTGCTACAATGCTAGTAATTCCACATTACAAGCAGGTTAAACAGCTTTAAACAAAGCCTGAGGACATCTGCTGAACAAAGAGATTAAATGTAAACCAAAAGGCTGCACGGTGTCTGTCCCATGCTCTCTACAAGGCAGTGGTTCTCTGAGCAAAATAATATAATCACACAATTAAAGGCTAAATTGCGAGTTATACCCTGTACAAGTCAAAACAAACTTTTCTGAAAACTGTTACACTTGGCCTATCCTAAAGTGTCAATACTTGGCTTTTAAACCATAATATTTCTTTCATGTAGGGCTTATGTTTTGAATTCCTTGGGGGTTTTTGTGTGAACAGAACATAATAATTTAAGGAGATATATAGATATATATATACACATATATTAACTGCTTTACACTGTGTGCATGCAAAATCATACTGGTTTTGTTAAAGTGGATGAGTAATAGGGGAAAAATAAAAATAGGAAAACAGTTGCATTGTATCAAGCTATAGCACAAAGCAAATTGCATTTCTTTTCTTGCGCATTGCCCTAGCTAGGAATTGTAATAATAGGTGTGATAGTTCACATACATGAAAGTAAAAAAGTCTACAGCTAATTTACATGTTTAAGCATATGTTTCAACAACAAAGATTTCTATTTCTTCTTCCTCCCAAGAGATGGGGTATGTTTATCTGTTGATGCTTAGAAATATGGCAAGAACTCTCTGCAGTACAGCCTTCCCACTTAAATTTTGTCCATTAATTGGTCTCTTTTTCCATCCTTTTTTTTTTTAATCTCTGCCTAGAGATCAAAGACATTCTTTGCAACCAGAAAAATAAAGATTTATTGATTCACCTTACAGGTGTTGTCTGTCTTTTCATCAAAGCATCCATTTTTCTCAAACATTCAGTGAAAGAGCTTATCTGTTTCTCATTTGCAACAACAACTAGCACTATTAACCAAATCTGCAATTTCCTCATCCAATCAAAACAGTAGATACTGAAGTATTCAAAAGAATATAAATCATTAAAATATTCACGGAAGCAGAGCATGGTAAGTAACCCCGCAGTACTTCCTAAGTGTTTCAAAGAAATATTAATGAGAATTAAGAAATGGTAGTTTAACCATGCAGTTAAGAGTTATGACTGTATCTGGTGAAAGGTGTTGGCTATTTCTGTTTTAAGTGAACTGGACCCCTAAAGGTTTAGCCCAAAGTGGGCTTATTTTTTGTATCCTCATACTCTCTGGTTTTCAGAAATGATACGTCATACCTCACTTTGCTAGATGTTTTGTGTAAGATTGTGGAGCATCTGTGCATTGATGTCGTAGAACTGTGTAACTAAAGCCAGGAGATTCCTCTCCAAACTATGAAGGTCTGTTTTCCCAGGCAATATATGAGTATTTTTTAATAAAGGAATGCGGCAGGAATGGTTCTTTATTGTTAGACTCTGTCTTTATGTTCTTATCGACACCAGCAAGATTAATTTTCATATTTTAACCTTTGCTGCTGGTTGCCAACAAAAACCACCAATGTCGGTAGCATAGGCAGCATTTACCCAAGCCTTTCAGGGCAAGTGGTAAAAGTATCTGAATTCAGTCTCTTGAGCAAAATTTCCAGCTGCAAGTGTGAAAAGATTATGAGTCCGGTTCCCTAAACCGGAATACTTTTTTTTTTTTTTTTAAGCCTTAAAAGGAAAAGTGTGATTGCTTTTTAATTTCTTACATGGTGAGTTACACTTGGCTTCTGATTTCCAATTTTTCTTAAAAACCACAGCGAATAGAATTTTTCTGTTTCTTAGAAATGAAGAGTCACGTGTGACACCATGAGCAGGATCTTGGGAAATCCCCGATTCCAGCCAGGTCCATAAAACAAAGTAGTGCACCAGCATCACCACCTCAAGCTCTCCTCCCTCCACCGCTGTGCTGGCAAAGCAGCCACATGGGGGAATTAAATATATCTCTACATCACACAATGCCCGAGAACAAGAACAGCTCCAAATGAGCCCTCAGGACACGTTGGGGACATATGTTGAATAAAGAGGATGAAGCTACTACACAGCTCAGCGCTGAGGGAATGGCATTCACCCTCCAGTCACATGGTTGGAAGTGGCTGTCTAGGAAAAATAGCATGATCAAGTAATTATAGTCTGTATCATAAGCCATAAGCACAAGGGGATCAAATTAAGGTTGTGTGTACAATCTTAATTTTTGTAATTCTGTACTTGTCTAAACCCTTGTCCCCAGCAGACAGCAGCTCCGCTTTAATCACCCCAGCAAAGCTGGAAAAAGAGTGGTCTCTTTCGTTCCCCACGAACGATGTTACAGGATTATAAAGGCGGCGGACCTTAACGCGGCTTAGACTCTGCTGCGCACGCCGCGATGCCCGAGCCCGGCGGCCCGGGGCAGGTGCGCTGCCGGCGGGGCCGGGCGG
>VWYP01018604.1:340555-384106 GCA_013400435.1 Pycnonotus jocosus | reverse complement strand
CGGTCCGAGGCGGAGCGGGGCGGGCGGCAGCGCTCGCCGCCCGCGGGTCGCGCACCGGGGGAGCGCGGGCGCAGCCGCCCTGAGCTGTCAGCGCCTCCCCGCCGAGTGCTGTGCCCCGGGAGGGGCAGCGGGGTACGGATGGAAAAGATGCCGTTGTTAAAAAGAAAACAAACCAAGCCAAACCGCAAATGCCCACACCAAACACCCCAGATGCTCTTCGTGAACCAAGCATCCATCCTTGTGCAGGAGGTTGGAGTCTGGAGAGAAGGGTGTGCTTAGCAGGGTCAGTGCAGCAGCGCTCAAACACTCGAGCTCGCTCTGGTGCTTTGCCAGCCTGGTGGCCTGCGTAACCCCGAAGGAGATGCCGTGGTGGAGCGTGTGTAAACCCCACGCTGTGGCTTGTAGTTCTCATTCTCATGCTGACCACAAGTTTTCACGTGGTTTTTCTTTGTAGCCAGTGTCCACACCGCTGAGTGTTGCTTCCCTGTTCAGCAGAGAAGTTGTGTGAAAAAGAGTTTATCGTGAGGTCAAGTACCTTAGACAGGCAGAACTGATTCAGCTAGTGGTAGGATACGCGGGAATGACTTTAAACTGAAAGAGTAGATTTCGTTCGGCTGTTAGGAAGAAACTCTTCACTATGAGGGTGGTGAGGCACCAGAACAGATTGCCCAGAGAAGCTGTTGATGCCCCATCCTTGGTAATGTTCAAGGCCAGGCTGGATGGAGCTTGGATCAACCTGGTCTAGTGGAAGGTGTTCCCTGTCCATAGTGGGGAGATTGGTTGAGATTGGAAGGGACCTTAAAGACCATTTAGTTCCATTCTGTGATTCTACGATATGAAATATGGAACAAAACCCAAGTGTTTCTCAATATTGGATTACTACAGAATAATTTGTGGTGTGTGTCTTTTACTGCATTAGCTGCTCTGCTTTACTTGTTTGTGAGGGTAAGGCTTTTGTGGTACATACTGCAGAAGTACAAGCCATAAGAGACAATGTTAGGTTACAAACAAATATATAGTTTGCATATTTCAGAAGAATAAGCTGCAGATCCTTTTCTGTGTGTCTGTATTTTATGAACATTCTGAGGATACATCCCTGTGTGTGTTGCTTTTCCTTATGGGAAAACTATGCCACATCTTCAGTTAACTAGTGAGAGAGTAGGGAGAGGCAGTAGGACAAGAGACAACAAACACAAGTTGCAATAAGGGAAATTCCAATGAGATATCAGGCAAAAATTTTCAATGTGAGAGGAGTCAGATGTTGGGACAGGCTACCCAGGGAGGTTGGGATGTCCTTGTAGATATTCAGAACTCAGCTGGACAAGCCTCTGAGCAGCCCAAGTCAATTTGTCTCTGTTTTGTTGGGGAAATAAGACCAGGAGAACAGAAGTCCCTTCCAGATAATGTTATTCTGTGATTCTGCTGTAAAAAGTCAGTGAAAATTCAAGTGAAAACAGGAGAAGAAGAAATGCTTTGGATATTACTTTGTGAACACAACAGCAATTTTGGCTTGAGATTTAATGACCTTTTTTTTCCTTTCATATTACAATTAGGAGTAAATTCCTCCACTGAAGAGGAAACTGTCAAATTCTCTGCTATGGAATCACAGAATTGCTAGCGTTGAAAGGCGTCTCCGGAGATCATCTAGTCTACCTCCTATCCCAAGGCAGGGTTATGTAAGCAGGTCAACACAGGAACATATCCAGGTGGTTTTGAATGTCTCCAGACAAGCAGATGACAGTCTTCATGGGCAGCCTCTTCCAGTGCTCTGCCGCTTCTTACGTTTTAGTTTATGGCCATTGCTCCTCATCCTGTCACTGGGCACCATGGAAAAGAGCCTGGCACCATCCTCTTGACACCCACCCTTGAGATATTTATATGTGTTAAGATTCCCTCTCAGTCTTCTATTTTCTGGACTAAAGAGGTACAGCTTACGCTGGTAGAAGATTTTGTTTGCAATTGGTTGGTATTTTAGTGGGATTAAACACAATCTCTGGTTTTCACAGGAAAGTTTCTGTCAATTTTTAAAATTTTCGTTTTCTTTGGGGATAGGTATTGCTTAGCTTGGGTGAAAGTAGACTGCAAGAAACCCAGGGTTACTCAGCTTCTCCCTTTGTAGCCTTTTGACTGTTTTTGAGGGATGAGGGAAATCAAACTAGGACTACTACGCTAACCACTCTAGCCAGTAGTTACATGTCTGCTGGAAAATCTTCTGAGGCCTGCAGATGAAAGGTTTGGAAACCATAGCGCCTTGGAGAATGGGTCATGATAATTTTTGTGAGGTGCTCAGCAAGTGCAGAAAAGCCTTTGTTGTGTGTGCCTGAACGTGATGAGCCTCTGGGGATGGAGTGCAGTCTTACTGAAAATGTTTTGGGGCTCTTTTGAAGAGTAGGATTCTCACAGGAGAAAGCAGACAGATCTATTAATATCTGCTAATGAACTTCTGCACTTGTTACATGAATTAGTGTAGGAATTTCCTTTCTGTGCCTCAGTGACCTGGGATGTTAAGGAGATACAGACTTGGCTAGCATCCTGCACCAGGGTAGTGGCTGAGAGGGAAGCAGAGTCCTCATGGCTGGCTGGAGTCCTGGTACCTGCTAAGCAAGTGATGCTGCTGGTACATGCTAGTGGGACATACTTTGGGTATTAAGGTGTCTGTTTGCATGCAACTTCATGAAGTTACTTTATACTTCCTTGGGCTGCAGTTTCATTTGGGTTGCCAAAGTTGATTCATATGGGTGACATTGCTGAACACTTTATTTTTTAATTTTTTTAGAATGGTGCATACTCCTTGAGGTATCCAGCTGGGAAGGCTTTCAGATTAGGAACAATTTTTTTTTTGTGACTAGAAGGTTTATTGTCTTCCAGGGAGCTAATAGAACTGCTTGGAGGAATGGGTATTGGGCATCCTGTCCTGCTAACTACTAAAGCCATACATGTGAATGTTGTTTTATGCAGCAGCTGGAAGTTTCATGGCATTAAAAAAACCCAACATTTTTCCCCCCTGAAGCCACAGATTCGGTGTACAAGCAACTCTTTCCTTTAGTCCTTCCAACCTACAATTTATGGTGTTAAAATTAATATCTACAAACAAAAACGAAGAGTTAGTTGGTGAATCGTGTTTGCAATGTGTGAATTTTGCAGTTGCCCTCATTGTATTTAAATCTACAGAAACCAAGGAATAGCCTAAAGGGAATATTGATTTCTCTATTTTCTGCCCTCTATAGTGTAGGAGGGGTCATCTTGTCTGACTTGAAAGTTTTTGTTTGCATTTGCAAGTTTCAGTGCATTGCTGATGTTTAGTAACGGGAATGCTTAGATTTTGTTTACCTCAGAACTTGAAAGGAAGTTCCTGAGCAACAGGCTTAAGTAGTGGTCTGGACAGAAATCACACCTGCATCAGGAAGGTGTGTCCATAAAATAATATCGAGACAGTGTAAAAACACTTGGTTTGAAAAACTTTCATTTTTTTATTAGGTCTGCATCATATGCTGTGGAGGAGGTATACATTTATTTTCAAAGGAATGAAGTGTGAACATTTGCTGGTTCTATTAACTTTCCTTTGGAGGTGGGGAAGATGAATGTTTTTGAATTCTGAATTTTCAAAATATTCAGACTATTAGTAATTTTTCTCTCCCAGACCAGCTTCTCTGGTATCTTGTCCATATATGCCTCTTTTTGTTTGGTTGCTGTACTGATTGGAGAGAATCTTGGGAAAACATTATGGCAGTTTATAGGGTAGACAATAGCTGTATTCAGTATTTCCACTTCACATTGGCGTCTCTTCGCTTTTATACTGGAGTCATCCTGAGCAAATGAGGGTAAAGTAGTAGATATGAGGCTGTGTTTTGTTGCTTACTCTGTTCTGACTTCAAGCTCACAGTAATTCAGAGTACAGAAGGTCTGTGGAAAGCTGATGGTTTCTGCTGTCTGTTCTGGATGTGGCTCGCAGTGACATGGCTCAAGTTTCACACTGTAGCCATCCCATCAGGAGGAGGGATCTAGAGCCCTGTTTTTTCAGCATGAAATTATTGGGGAGGGTGTAGACATGTGTGGGTTATTTCTGAAGAATCTGTGGAAGATACTTAAAAGTGCATCTGTTGCCAGTAGGCTTAAATTTGCTGTATGGGGGTGCATACCAGTCCTGGACCATCCATGAGCTCCAAAAACAGGAAGGTTTAAAAACTTCAGGCTTTCCAGTAATGAACTGCAGTATTGGGATTTGCACAGATGAGCTCTTGCTTGTTGATTCTGCCAAGGTAATCCTGGCTCACTAATTGAAAACCAACTCCAGCAGTGGAAGGAAATGAGAAGAGTCTTCCCTTAGATGAGTAAGACACAAATCGTAAATCTTGGACAGCCCAGTGGCTTTTGGGGAGCGCACTAGGGACTCCACTCCCCTGCAACTGCAGTGGTTTTGCACCGCTTTATTCTTCCCTACTTTGACTTGTGGTATATACATGCTTCAAATAATGGAAATGAGATATTCCAAGGGCTGGTAGCAACCCTCTAATGGCCCATAAAATCATAAAACCTTTGGATCTTCAGTATTTGCCATGCAAACTTGTTGTTTGTGTCAATTAAAACATTTCCCCTGATGAACTTGCTAGGAGCCTGTACAAGTACACTGGTTTGATTGCATGTGAAAGTTGCCTGTCCTGTGGTTTGCTATGCAAGACTAAAGTCTTAAGTGTCCCCTTGTATGTCCTCAAACAATTGCTATGTTGCTCTCCCTTTTCATGACACCGACAGTTCTCAGGTATTTTGGCCAAGATGTGCTTGATAGCTTTAAAGTTGTCAGAGCAACAGTTGTGTTTATTTTGGGCACATCGGGGAATATAACCATAAAAGAAGCAGAAAGAAATCTGAGTATGTGGGGAGGCTGTTAAAAAATCTTCAAAATATTTAAAACTAAACAGCAAGTGACACTTTTTATTTAAATCAAGGTAGTATGAATTTGCTTTACTTTAAGGTGTTGCAGTTGGATTTTTTTTTTGGTTGGTTGGTTTGATTTTGTTTTTTTTTTTACTGACCTGACTTTTTCCTGTTAACTTATTAAGAGAGGGAAAAACAAGGAAAACCAGTTTATCCAAAGAAAACAGCTAAAGTAAATGTCAGGGTTTTGTATGCAGATTTTTTATAAGCTGTAGAAGGGAGGGACAGCAGGAGGGCTTTTAGTTGTTTTTGAGAGGGATTGGTTAGGGTTTTTATTCTGGTAATACTGCATTTATGTATAGAATGATGTAAAGCACAGAGTTCTTCAGGGCAAGCTTTTCTAAAAAATAAAGCACCTACAATGCTTTATTTTTGCAGGCAGGCACCATGCTGCCTTTATATGGCCGAAAAGGGTTGTCTCATCCAATTTTGTTTTGCACATGCATGGATCAGCAATCCTTTAGAGTTTTGAAGGCCCTTCAGGTGTGTGAGTAGGAGAAACACACTCAAGGAAAGACAATCAGGTCTGTAGGTGACACTGACTGTGGTAATGCAATATCCATTTCTGAGATGCCTAAGCTTTTAAAAAGGCCTGGGTTATGTTCTTACTGACAATTTTTTTTCTTATTGCTCTCAAAAGATAGAACTCTTCTGTACTCTAAAGCATTTTGATTTTGGTCTAACTTCTCAGAGGATTATTTAGTTGAAATACACGTGGAATGAATTACATTTCAAAATTCATTAACATTGTAAGGAACTGAAAGGTCAGTTTAGAAGGTGCTTCCTAAAAGCCTTGAAAGGTGATGTTCTGAAGGTAAATCACAAGTCTGTAGCTACTCTTTCCTAATTAGCTTTTCTGTCTTCTCTGAACTTCCTCATTTTGCTGTTGTCAAAGCCATACATATTATCTTTTAGATACAATTTGTTTGGACTTCCATTTATGTTACTAAACGCTCAAGTTATAAGTGAGCTTCTTTGGGAGACAAAAGAGGAGCCTCATCTCCAAGCAGCTTTTGTTAAAAGACTGCTCATCACTCACGGCTTGTCTGATGGTAAGATTAACAAAGCTTTGCCTAACACAACGTGGTGTCAGGAAATACTCTGTGGAGAGCCAGAATACACCTTATTTTATGATCAAGGTCATAAAACTCAAGCCTTTTCCTTTCAGAAAGATTAAGTGGTCTCTGGACAACATTGTGCTGGCCAGCTAAAACACTCTGTACAGTGAAGTCATAGCAAAAAATGCTTGTGTGAATGCGTTGTGGTAATATTCTAAATGCGTTTGGAAAATCAGATGGCATTTATTCAGGAATGTATTTTCTGCTTTTGAAATCAGACTCCAGTCTGGAAATCAAGAATTGCATATAGGTGTGTGTGTACATGTTTCTTTTTCATATTGTCCACTTTGTCATTTGACAGGGGATTTAAAGGATTAATTCAGTCCCTGATGAGAGGGAATATTACTACAGCTTTTTCAAAATTTTATTTATTTGGTTTACTTTCAAGTTATATGGCAGTGTGGTATAGACACCTGTGAGAGCACAACACTTCATATGACTTTGAACAAATCGCGTATTAATTCTCTCTAACCCCCTTTTGTCCAAATGACATTTTGAAGATTAATGTGTGACAGAATAGGATAGTCTGAGATACTGTGGTGGTCATAGCCACAGAAATACTGAGAGGAAAAAGATGCTTTTGATGAGCCCTTTTATTGTGGACAGGCTTTGGCTGTGTCAAAGAGATAAGGCAGATAGTGTTAGAAGGGAGCTCCTGTGCAGACTGAGGCAAAGTCATTGGTCCAGCTGCTTTTGTTTCAAGGGTGTCACCACTGTTGGCTGTCACAGTCTCTGTTCAGTTTTACTTCAGGAGTTACTCTATTTGGTTTCCAGGAACTCATCAAAGGTCTTCAATTTTTAGATATGTCCTTATCTAGAAGACTTCATGTCCACAGAAGTTACCAAATCATTTATTTCTTGTTTCCCATAGTGCTGCCTACACTTGACTTGTGAAAATGCAGTTTCTTGAAGCCTTGTTCATCCTAAGTGAATGGCAAACACTTCATTCTCTATTGGAGAGTAGTCAGCCAAAAGAAATTGACTGTCACAAGGAAAAAATGGTTGTTGGAGTGATTCTCATGTTTTCATACGAAATTAGGGAGAAGGAAGGTTGCTTTTGGTTGGGGTTTTACAAAGACTGATAAACATTCAAGGGTGCTAGAATGAGAGATTCTGTAGCAAAAGTAAATCCTACAGAAGCGACACCATGTCATGTGGGGAAAAGAAAGGCTATCTAATTTTCACCCCCTTTCCTCTAATAAAAGGTTTGAGATTAAATAACATTTGTGCTAGCTCTACTGCACTGATTCCTGATAAAAACTGTTTTGAAATCAGTAGCGTATGTCAAAATCACCAGTGACAGTAAGTGGAAGTTCTTTGTTTGTTATTTAAGCACAGGGCTCTTTCAGTAAAATTTGTAGAGCATACGATGAAGGTATAACACAGGAAATTGGATTTTACATAATTTTTGTCAGGAACATTCTATAAAATGGTTGAGCAGGTATCCTTTTTCTTTTTCAACCCTGTTTCCAGATGGTAATTGGTCCTTTCTCTCCCATCATTCAAATTCCTGTTAATAGAAAGTGTGTCTGCTGTCTCTTGTGTCTAGCAAAATTCAGAGATTACTGAAATTGCTTGAGCATCTTTTGTATGATAAACACCACTTTTTTTTTTTGGGACATAAATTCTGAGCCCTTAAGGAAGCCCTTCTTTCTGAGTTGTTTTCTTAGTTTTATGTGCAAGTACTTGCACACTGTTAGCTTCTGACTCCTGTAACCTATTCAAGAAGAGCTGGATGTTTTGTTTTCATAGTTGTCCCTCTCTGCAAAGACAAGTTTTCAGGTAAGATATAAGAGGTTTTTTTTCATCTTGGACTGGACAAACAAGTCTGTTGTAGGGGTTTTTCTTGAAATTGTGACTTTTCAGCTGCTGCTGATCCCTTGTGAGCTCTGTTTAAAATTGCTCTGTTTTAAGTGGTGTGAAAGCAAGCCCCGTGTTTCCTCTGTTACAGGTAGAGCCAAGGGGGTCATTAGCCAGTCTGTGTGCTCGTGTGAGAGTGTATGAAGCACACTTAAAAAATCAGCTGCTGCATTGTTATACGGGGCACATAACTTTTGAGAATGTTTGTATTTGGATTATGGCTCCTGAAGAACTGAGGGGTGGGGGGGGCAGGTCCTCCTATCCCCCTTCTGTGCTGGATTTGGGGGTTTTGGACCAGTAAGTTTCTAGGGTCTAGGTGCTGCTCATTCATACCATGGGGGCAGGGAAGACAAGAATCCTTTTGAAATTGGCAAGAATTAACTTCCTCTTTGAGTCTTGCTATAAGATTCGTGGTCCTCTCAGCTATCTGTCTGGTTTTCTTGTCTCATCAGTGAGGGGAGAAAGCCATTTCCAGGCCATTACAGTTTGTTATGGACCTGATACAAGCAGCATCAGCCCTTTTTGGAGATGTCAGTTGTCTGTAGCCTGTTGGCATTAACTTAGATGGGAACCCCAAGCTGGGGTAGGCTGCCACTGCTTTTCCCTGAGTAGCAGAGGTGCTTGCCTGCAAGACCTAGTCTGACTGGTACAGCAGTGTGGCTCCTCAAGCTTTTAGCTTATGGGTTTTTGTAGTTTTTAAGTGAAAGCTGTGGAAAGTGATGACATGATTTTTTTTTCCACCAAGAAATGTTTCCTCATCGTTATTGGTGAGCAGGCAAGTAGATTTTCAAACATAACTTGTGTTTATATAATGAGGCATTTGTTTTTCTTTGTTTTAGAATCTGGGTTAGAGGATGTTTGGAGACTGGAGGGGTGAATAGGAAGTGGAGAGCAATTATTTGACTGAAATTTATTTTACTCTCTTGCTCTTTAGAGCTGCACGGAGGGAAGCAGACCCTGTTGTGTTGAAAATGGATGTTTGGCTTTGTTTGTAAGCATGGAAGCACAGTGATTAGGTTTGTGTTACGGTTTCTGAGTACTAATGCTTTAGAAATAGACATTTGGATGCTTGCCAAGGCTTGCTACTTATCATACTTAATGATTCAGAGTAGAAGTCATCAGGAGACTGGAATGGAGATCATAGTGTCTCTGCCTGTTTCAGTGAAGAAGCAGTACATCTCTGCCATAAGTAAATAGTATGTTTCAGCACCCCTGAGAGTGTTTATTTTAAAAACCTCTGCTGATCAAGTGGATGGTTGGTTCAGTTTAATGTAGCTGGCCCACAGAGAGGATGCTAGTATAACACTGTATTCTTACAAGGTTACTAACTGCTAGCGACTGACAGTTCTGGGAGATGAGCTGCTGGTGCCTGGATTAACAGCTGCTAGTCAAGGAGATTTGATTTATTATTTTCACTTTTTTCTTTCTTTTTTTTTTCTTTTTTCCCCTGATGTGGAATGTCCTGGATATTTCTGGAAGAGGACTCACTCCTTACAACTCTTCTTGTAGTTCAGTAATAGATGTTTCTGAAATACATAAACAAAGTTGTTAGAATTAGTGAATTTTTTAAGCTTTTGTTTTATTACTGCTGGAGACTATTGTGAGGCTTCTGTCATTGCTTGGCCTTTGAATGAAATGGCATATTTCTTTGAAAGAAACGTTGGTTTTCTCAAATATCTTTACGTGATGTTTTAGCCCAGATTTCAAAGCTTGCTTTTGAAATCCAAATTCTAATTATGTGTGTTTTTACCTTGTAAAAATACCCTAAGATTTGGGAATTCTTGTGCAGATTAGAGCTTGCATTGTTTCTCTGAATGTTCTGGGGTTTTTTATTCAGATTATGAAGTTTTTTATGCCTTTCCTTCATGTCAGTGTCCTCTGTTGAAATGGGCATGAGTCCTGAAGGTGCTGGGGCATGGTAAGCCTTACCATGTTGTTTCAGAAAGGATTTGAGAATTATCTCACATTATACAAGTTTTGGGTTGGATTTCAGAAGACACAGTAATTTTGTGAATACTTGTAATGTTTATGCCTCTGTTTATCTCATGACAGTTAGGAGGAGATTACATCAATATTCCCCATACTTAGTGCTGTCTTTTTGTTAAGTTTTAATTTTTTGTTCTCTTACTGCCTTCTAAGAACCTCTTTTTCCTTCTGCTCTCCTTGTATTTGCAGGTAGTTTCCCAGTCCTTTTGTTACTCTGTTCCTCTGTAACACCAAACCATGTTTAGCAGATAGTGATTTCCTAGTCATGAGTTGCTGGTGGTCCTGTTTCTTCAGTGGCTTGCATCATAGAGCAAATGCTCTTGCCTCTTGTTCTGGCCTACATCTAGAGAAGAGCCACCTGAATCTCTGCATTGAAAATTGGAAAAAAATGGGATCTGAGAAGAAGTGTCCCATAAGCAGCCCATGCTTTTGCATGCTTAAAAGGTAAGGAAAAGTGCTAATGAGATACTGTGAAATATGCTGAAAGATCTTGGAGGGGTGATGTTGGTGGACCTCCTCTGTACAAGTTTGATGAGATTACAGGTAGAAATTGCATTCAGATTGGGCAATACAGTGCCAAGAAGAGGTTGTTAAATAGGACAGAGCTATGGGGGGAGCAGAGGACAGAGAGGTATCTTGATTAGAGAAAGTTACACAAGATTTAGACTATGCAGGACTTGCCTGTAGGACCTTTACTCCTTGTTTCAGAGGTTCCCTCTGAAGTCAGCGGGGAGAGAGACACGTAACTCAAGCTTATATGTGTGTGATGGCAGAACCCTTGACTTAAGCACAGAGAAATCCTTGAAGGTCGGTGGGAAGGATCTGAGTTGTCATGGTACTTAGTCTCAAAAATATGTGTTGATGACCAGTGGTAGGCTTCCAGAGAGAAGGGGGAGAAGGATGAGGAAGGGAGAGAGGAGCTGGGGAGTTACACTAGCAAGATTTTTAAATAAAGAGGTTATCACTCCATGTTAGCAGATCATTGAAAGCTAAGTGCTTAGGATGCATGGAATAATGACTACATTTGGCATTGGAAAAATAGCACTATGGGGCTATCTCTCCCTGCTTGCTGGGTGGGCTTGGTGCCATGTTTGTTTCTCCCTAACTCTTGCAGTTCCATGGAAATGGTGCGCGGCAGGAGCTTTGATATGATCTGACATATTGCAGCAGATATTGTAAGGCAAAGGCTGTGAAATTGCTGACTTCTCAGTTCCTTTCATGTCTGCAGCTGATTGTTCTTTTCCTAGCAGAACTCCCCATACAAATGTGCAGATTTCTTTTGTGTTGCCTGTTGAGAGATAGCACAATAAGTAAATTATGGTGAATAACAGAACAGCAGAGCCTAAACCCTACCACCTGTTTATCTGAAGTTTTGTGGGGGATTTTCATGGGAGGGGGGTGGTTTGGGGCTTTTTTTTTTGAGGGAGATGATTGTTTTTGTCAAGTAGAGATTTTCAGAAGTGTGATTAAATGAAAGCTGAAATAGAAAATGCTTCATTCTCTAACTGTGAGCTCGCTACCTTGCCTCACTATTAATGAGCAAAATCTATCACTTAATACTATCCATTCAATAATATTTTTCTGGGGAGTCAGTAAAATTCAGCGTGAGTTGTTTAATCTTCTGATGAACAGCCTTACTTCATTAGGCCTGTTGCATTTTCCCCGTCTAGTTTTGAATCCGATACTTGTCTCATCTAATCAATGAGGCAAATTTTGGCAAAGCTCTGTGATTCTTTATAGCTCAGCAGTTGTCTGGTTTTTTGTGCTGTGCTACATGGAAACAGCTGACAGCTTCAGTTCTTTTTCCTCTGCAACTCTTTGGTTATGAATTTTAGAAGCTGAAAGACTTTTAAATAGCATATAGTATCTTTCACCTTCTGACCCCAGCTCAAATACAGCTGAGGCTGGCAGTAACTGGATCTTTTTATTACTATGCTGAGGTGTTCAGTTAGCTGTGTTCAATAAGTTCATTTAAGTGGTTGTGATACTGCCACCACCATCTTTGCTCTGCTGGCTCAAGGATATTGCGTGTCGTGCCAGTGTGAGAGTGTGTAGCACCAGTGGAGGATCCAATGGCTGTTACATGGTAGGGATCCCAATGGGCTGATGCACTTTTCTCCCTCTTTCTAAATGTACTGTGGCTCTAGTGATGGTGTATGTGCTGCTGTTGCTTAGTGTAAGAGAGACTGGAGATTCAGAAAGATGTTAATGAGGGTTACAAAGCTTGGGGGTGGAAGGGGAGGCGTTGACCCAATTGTCCCCAAGAGCTGTGCCTGTGTGTGCTGAATTTCTTTGTACTACCCTGCTGCATAGTTAGGCTTGTTTGGAGCTATTGTATCAATGATAAATTTATTATTTACAAAAAAAAAAAAAAAGGCAAGCCTGAAGTTTTCTGCTCAAGTGTCCTAAACAAAGAAATGTTTCCATCATCTGTAGAAGAAGCTGCTAGTTGTCCTTTTTGCTTCCTCTTCACTCAATCACTCCTGACTGGAAAGTACAAGTCTGGTTTTGTCGTTTTGTTTGTTTGTTTGTTTTCTTTTGTTTTGTTTTAATCTTCATGCTTCAGTTTTCATCTAGCATGTCAAAGAGGAAGATATAATTATTAACACTTTTTATTTCATTTAAAGGGCACAGAAAGGTGATGTACCTTTGTCATGTGCCTGATTAACAGCAGTATCAGGAGCAGAGTTATGATTCTGTGCACTCTTAGAAGGGCAGGGATTTGCCCATAAACCTGTGCACCTTGTCAAACAAAACACTGATGCTCAGCAACATGGAAACTCTTCTACTTGCTCTTACTTCAGCTCTTGCCTGCCTCTCCTGAGTGGATTGGTGTGAGTTTGTTCAGTGTGTGAGCTTTATATCTGTACAGTGTTCCTGAAAAGTAATGCAGTTGTTTTTCTGAGGGGACTTCTGAGGCACAAGGTAGTTCAGGGAAATGTGAAAACAGGTCTACCAAGCTGCGTGCAGCTTCTGCCCAGCAGAGCCTCCATCCAGCCCAGGCATAGAAACTCATACTTTCCTGTTTTTGAGGGAGCAGCTTTTTAGAATCTTTGCTCACTCTGTTTCTCTTGGTAGGGAAGCCTGCTACTGCAGAACTGTATGTTGGGCTCGAGACTGTCAAAATGACAGGGAAGCATGTGGGAAGGAGTGATAGCTGGGAAAAGAAAATGTGGGGTGAGAGAAGCAGAGGTTGCTGGGCAAAACTTTCCTGGTTTAAGCTAGAAAAGCATAGCTTTTAATGTATTCTGCTTAAAATGAGCTTGTGAGAGACAGGAATAGTATTGGGAGAGCAGACAAGTGATAAGCAGGATGTTAAGGAACCTATTCCTATTGAAAAGTATTTCTTGCTCCTTTCTGCAGCTGTCTTCAACACCTTTGTGGAGTTTGCTCACCGAAGCCTTGACTGTGAGTGGAAAAAGTTGTATTTGTGGCATAAGTAGACGTTAAAACAGCTGCTTTATATAGCAAACACAGCTTAAAAGCTGTGTAGTTAGCTTCAGAAATGTTTCCTTAACTTACTTAGTCTCAAGGCAAAAATATTTTTAATACAAAGGAGTTCATAATACAAGGGAGTTGATTTGCTCAGGCAAATTTTATCCATATGTTAAGCTCTCTGGTTATTTTTAACTGAAATTTTACATCCACGTTTTTACTTCATTTGAAGGTAACCATTGCACTGTATGAGAAGAAGGACCAGAGAACTTGTTCTTGCGCTCTGACAGTATCGTTACCATGCCACAAGCTCAAAATAATTGTGAAACTGAAGGCAGATCAGTTGAATGGCTGATGCTCTTGCAACATGATTGTTTTGGCTTGCAAAGCCTGAAAACAGAAAATTTTCATACAGACTACTCTGGATACACATCCAAGCTTGAAATCTAGTTGTTGTGAGAAATAAATGTGATGGTCTCAGGCAGTTCCTTCGTGAATATGGTCGACATCACAGAAAATAAGAAACCCACACTTATAAATATATTAAATACATAGTTAAAGATATATTAAATATATATAGTTAAGTCTGAGATAAAAATGACAGGTTTAGCTATTCAGCTGAATATAATATGTAATGTGGCCCTGGTTAAAAATATTTCCTTACTCATATTCTATAAATAACATCATAAGTATGGTTTATACTTTCTTCAAACACCCATTCTTCATTTCTATTCTAGCCTGTTTGCACTCCTCATCTCTGGCTGCACTGAGTCTGGTGAGGCATCTCTCCTGTTCTCAGTGAACCTCTTTTACCTGCTTTAGTGGCCAATGAGTGGTTCATGGATTGCAGAATGGGGAACCTTTAGTTCCTGATGCCACATGAGCAGTGGGAATTCTTAGTGCAAACCTGTATGTTGCACTTGGCTCTATTGCACAGAGCCCTGTAATACTATGCCGGTCATAGCTATGGTTTGGCAAATGCTCCTGCTCAGCTGGGAAAGGAGGTGGGAGGCAAGAACAAGGAAGAGGAGAATAGTGAGCATTCTTTCACTTTCCTTCCTTTACTGTTTGTGGACACTTAGAACAAAGTGATGGTAGCACTAATGTGTTCAGACTCCTGAAGCTGCACTTGCTAGCCAACCACAAGAAGCAGTTTAAAGAAAGTATGAACTCGTGGAATGTTCTTTTGTGTTCTCTTGCATGCATTGCAGTTTCCTTGAGAAAGAAAAAGAATTGCTTTACTGTCTTAAAAATCCTGGAAAGAAAAATAGTTTAGAATTGGGAAAGTTTATAGTTGGCCATGAAACTCAGAGTTTGCATTGATGGTAAAGTTATTCTTACCAACTTCAATCTGTCTGTTACACAAAAGTTAGGATCCTGCTAAGAATTACAGTTCAGCAGAGCCTGATATTTATTTTCTTTTACTAGAAATAATAATGTGTAACCAAAGCAGGGCTATTATACTGGCATATTTTGAAATTTCTTAGAATTTGCATTTCATTATTTAATATTATTTTATTTATGTAACTCCATCTTCTGTTTTTTTTATTTGAAGATCAGTCTGTAGTGCCATATTTTCTTTCTTAGGAGGAAGGCATGGTTGATTTCTTTCATTAATAGTAATATATTTCCCGCATGTGTTTTAGAATAGAGGTAGTGCAGAGCTTAAATGCTGTATTGTTAAAGGACTTTTTCTGTAGGAGAATAAGACATAGTCTCCTTCTGGAGAAAACAAGATCAGTAACATGCTTGTGAATATAGAAATAATATTCCAGGTTACACATAGTTTTATCAACATGATAAGGATGCTGCTTTTCATGCATGATGTGAAGCTGAAGCACGTCTAATAAATTGTTTAAACCTTTTCAGCTTTCTTCCTTACCTTGCTTGTGAGAATTTGTGTCCTCCTGGTAAAGTAAGAATGAATAAGGAATGGATATAAAGAACTAAAACAGTTACCACTGGATCTCCTTTATCCATGAGGTTCAGATGAGACAGTTTTGCTGTTTCTCCTCCATCTGTGGTGAGAGATAGCTATTACTGAGCAAGGATTGGAGTAGTTAATAAGTTCTGTGGATAAGAAGAGTTAAATAACCCAGTATATTGATCCAAAATACCTTCTGTCTGTTTCAAACAAGTTTTTCTCAAGGTGGAAATGGCCAGGTTGCCTATGAATGTAGATACTGATGTGCCTAGGAAGATATTGGTATAGCTGTTGGAAGTAACTTTGATTTCTCTGAGGAATGAATAAGTATGCTTTGTGCAATGAATGTGCTTTGTGCTTCCAACTGCTTAAATGTTTTCACAAGTTATTGCATGTGAACTCACAAATGACTTTCTGATAAGCTCTATATTGAATTCACCCTCGGGGTAGTACAGAGACATTGTTTGAGCGTGCAAGGATGGAGTTGGGACAGCCAAAGCCCACCTGCAGTTGAACCCAGCAAAGGATGCAAAGGGGAAAAAGAAGGGCTCCTGCAACCATATCAGCAGCAAAAGCAAGAGCGAGGAGAATGAAGGCCTGCTGCTGAACAGGGCCTTGGAAAAGCATCAGATACTTAAAGCCACCTCAGCCTTTACTGGTGAGATTTGCATTCAGAAATCCCAGGCAAGGAAGACCCATTGCCAGGGCCAGATTGTTCCCATTAATACCCAGAGTGGCAGGACAGGAGACAGCAGTGACAGATTGAAATATGGGCAATTATACTGAAACATCAGAAAACCCTTTTCATGTAGGGGTGATTATACACTGGCACAGGTTTCCCCAGGATATGCAAAACAGTTCTTGATCACCCTAGTCCAGCTGGCCCCACTCTGAGCAGGGGATTGGAGTGGATGAGAGGCTCTGCTAAGGTGCTTTTCTGCCCCACTGTGCAGCTGGGGCTATGTGCCTGGGATCTCATGGTGTGTGCTGTCCTTCTAGAAACTTGAGGATTAGGAGTGAAAAGTCAACTCTAGTGTAATGCGTGGAAAAAATATGATGGACATGATAGAGATGTTGCTGATTACTGGCAGTTCTAGGAACAGAGGTTGGGTCCTAGTCTCAGTGTGAAGGAGATTGGTATGGCTAAATTGCATGTCACATTTATGAATCACTTGTAAGACTTGCATTTTTTTTCCAGGACTCTGGGAAATTAATTTCTAGGAACTGATTAATTAACATGCAAGAACATAATTTTTGCATTGCAAAAGGAAAGATAAACTACTTGGCTGCTAACTGTATAACTTCAGACCCTATGAATCTTACTTGCTAAGTAGTAAGCTAGAAGGTGGAATAGGCTGCTGCAAACTTTTCTTGATCATGGTGTCCTTTGTATAGGTTTCTTTTAGTGGCTATGTGAAATCTACCTGTTGTCTTGCATCGTGTCATTCTCAAGCAAGTGGCTAAAGAGAAAAATAAGTAGTGACTTCAGTAAAAAACATGAGTTTGCTTTATGCCCAGTTAAATATCCTGTTGGACTTGAGCCTAGGAATCAGAATAATGTATGCTTCTAACATACTGTAGCTGAAAACATTTAGAAACAGTGTTTTATTAGCTTCTGTATGTATTCTACAGAAATAAGTTTTTCCAAAAAGAGTCTTGTATGATGTCTGAGTATGAGGAAGAAAAAGAATGGATGGCTAATCCAAGAGAGAACGTGTATGGTTGTGTTGGGAAGGGAATGCTCCTTTAGCAATGCTGGTTATCATTTACCACTTTTAGCACAACTGGTTTTTTCCCCTTTGTGATATGTTTTCCCTCTTGGGTCAGTAGGAGAGCACTTTTTTAGAACAGGGAAGTAGTACAGTAAATCCATTGTGCCTCTAGGATGTATTAACTTCAAAAGAGATGATGCCTCAGTTGCCTAGTGAAAGATAGACAGAATCTAGCCTGCTTATTTGTTGGGTTTTTTTTTCCCTCTTACTGCCATGTGATTTTATCTTGCAAAGGCATGGTCTAATTTTTTCAAGTGAAAAATGTTGAAGCAGATTGGTTTCAATGAAATTGATACCTCTAGCCACTTGGATCTGATTCAGATGGCTGTGCCAAGGATGGAAGTCCTGAAGCTTAAGGAGACAAAAGAAAACAAAGAATTTTTTCAATTAGAGCTTAACTTTAAAAAAATAGAGCAAACTGAGCTTAAAAATACATGTAAATTGGGAGCTGTTGTGTTAATTTATTTACTAAGATGAGCAGCAATATTCTGAGCTTTTCCTTCAAAATGACATTCCTGTTTGGCACTGGTAAGCATTCCGATCCTAAAGGAAATTTTCTTGGTTTTTGCAGCACTTTTGTTTGCTGGAGTGAGGGAGGAGCAATTTGAATACTTGTGCATTCCTTTTCCTACAGTCCCCCTGTAACTGTGTGTTAACTAGATCTTGTCAACTAGCAGAGAGGTTCTGAGGAAGCTTTAAAAGAAACCTTTAAAGGGTCAAGACTGAAAGTATCAGGGCAGGCTCTGAGACCTTTGCAGAACTTTAATGGATGCAGTGATGTTGCAAGTTGACAAAGAATTCATTTGAATAATTTAAGACATAGAATTGACGTATATAATTGCATTTAATTGATTTTTCTTAATTTTACCCACTCTCTTTTCCTCAAGTATCTGAATTGATTATAGAAGTCTTACTTGTGATACTCTCCATGTAAACAGGTACCAAATACTTTAAAAAGGTAAAGACCTAGCTTTCTATTCTTTGCACCTCTCCCTACTGGGTTGCCTACTGATTTCCTAAACCTCTGAAAAAACTGAGTAGCAGGAAAAGGAAAAAACAGCTAATAGTCACTTCTCACCCTTTAACATGGAGTCTGCTGCTGAATCACCACGGGATGACAGGTGAAGGAATTTTGAAAAAAATCAACAGCCCAAAACTAGGAAACAAAGGAAAATAAAAAGGATTGAACACCTAATAGATGTCTTGTGACTTTAGCAGAAGGGTACCTGTCTGGTAAAATTTTAATCAAGTGGATTAAACAAGAGGGTAGCAATTCTCAGATAAGGCACCTGTGTAACTTTTCTTTAAAACATTTTGCCACAACTGGGAGTGGGGACACCCCCACTCTTAGCTGCAGGCCATGCAAAATGTACATTTCCTTTAGTGGGGTGCATTGTCCTACTTAAGAATGAAATTAGAAGTTTTTCTGGTTTTTTCCCTCCCTTTGATGCAAACCTCAGTTACATTAGTGGGTGATAGCACCCAGTCTGCAAGCACAAGCCAGGCCAAAAGGGTTTTCTTGAGAAGGAGGGGAAACTGTAGTACTGTACCTTTGCCCAGCAGCTGTTTAAAACTGATGATTCTCTGCTCTAAAAATAAACAGTGGCAATAAAGAGAGTTGGGAATAAAGAAAAACATAGATACTGTAAAGTGAATATTAAATCCTGCTTTATATTGTAGACTTGGATGCCATTTTTAACAAGGCTGTGCTTTATTGCCCTGTGGAACTAAACAGACTTTTGCAAGTAATAGGAAATTTTCCTCAAGTAACCTTTGGGAGAGAGTAGTTTCTCAGCACTTTGAGATGGCAACACTATGATGCACTCGCAATGAGCATTCCCTTACCCACTGTGTTTGCTTTTCTATTTTACCCTTTCTTGGGAGGGCAGAAGTGTAAGCAATAGGATGAAGAATTTCTTCTGAAGTTGCTCTGCAAGTCGAAAGTTGGTCTGCTTAATACACATACAGTACCTTACACTGTGACTTAGTTTTAGTATTTCAAAAAATGCTGATGGGACTTGTTGTTACATGTAGGAGATTTTTTTTAAAAATTAGTTGTGCCATAGTTGGGTTGTAATTTCCTCACAAACTGAAGGGAGATGTTTGAAGTTGAAAATCTAGATAATGAGAGCAATGTTGTAGAAGCAGTGCTTATCAGAACTAATGCTAAAAATTTAGCACCAGTATCCTAAAAAGAATGTTTGACACCAGAAAGAGGAAAGGGTCTTGAGATAATGTTCATCATTATTAAATGCAGAGTAAACTTAATTAAATGTAAACGTTGGTTTTAGATAGACAAGAATTTACAAAGAAGGTACCTTTTATAGCTATAGGGAAGAATGAGAAATTACTGGAGTTTTAAGCTTATTTCTGTCAATGTGCTGCTATTCTCTGCACCACATGAACAAGTATCTAGAGAAACAACTGTGAATCAAAATGTATTCCAAAAAGTTTTGCAGTGTTTAAAGCTCCAAGGAGGAATGTTTGAAATGGTAGGAATTTTTGAATATCTTTTCTGCTGTTCTGTTAAAGAAATAATTTGAATCTTGGATCTTCATTTGAATCTGGCTTTCTGAAAGTAAATATCAATATGGTCTGTTAATTTCAAAATATATTGAAATTGTCATCACGTAGTTGACAGTGACTACTAACAGTTAAGAAAACCCCATGATCTACAGAGAACAAATAACTACTGCTTACTGTTGGACTCTCATCAAAATCCTTCTCTCTCTCTCTCAAAAATGCAGCTGACTGTAGCTGCCAGATAATGTACAAACAGAACCGAGAGAGGGAACAGCTGCGCTCTGCAAAACAGCACAGCTCAAAGGCAGCAGCACCCGCCTCAGCTCCTCTGGTATTTGGTTTCAGGCTAGAATTATATCTTTTGGGGTACTTTTATATATGTAAGTAAGCTTTTCTCAGGGATCTGTAGGATTATGGATTTCTCAAAAAGGAAAAAAAAGTAGCAGCATGTTGATTTTAAGAGTAACTTCATCCCATTTTTTCTTACCTTTGTACTTTTAACATTTCTTACAAACATGTGTAGCAGTCAGTGTTTGTTGAATAGGGTTTGTAGATCCAGTATTATGCAGACAGTATCTCTGAACCTACTTGGTGAAAGCTGGCTGAAAAGGTGCTATGCCTGGTTCACCTGGATTTTGAAGAATACCATCTAGAAATAGGTGGCAGGTACTTAATAAAAATATTTCTGCTTGGCGGGCTTCTGTGTTATGGGAAGTGGGACACCATCTTGAGAGCAAATAGTGTGTGTCAGGTTTCAGGTGGGACTGGAGCTGAATTGGCATGTGGCAAATATAAAACAAGCTAGCAAGTGGTGGCTAAAATTAAGTCAATTACACTAACAGAAAAAATTAAAGTGGTGAGTGTCAAGAGTGTAAGTATGAAGATGTGCATTCATGCAGCTTTTTGTGTGCATTGTGGTGTGTGAAATATTCTGTATCTCACTGAAGTGCACATAGAGCTTGTTAAAGGGAAGGAAATTGGTTAGACACTAGCAACTTTTGACAAACTATGTTCTAGTGAATGTAAATTCAATATTACCATAAAATCTAACTCCACTGACTCTAAGTGGCTCTAGGTTTTTGTGTAGTAAAATGTCCCTCAGTTACTACTGAGAACAGAAGCATTTTATCTCTATTGCTATCATGTGTTTTGCTCCAGATGACACAGGACAGAGTATCTTATTTTTGAACTCCATAAAAAGAAACCTTAATGCTTTGTTTGCTTCAAGTGAAAAGAGCGTTTATTTCCTGTTTGTTATGGTTTAGCAAATGGACTATATTTTAGAGAGGGTGTAACACTTGTATTTTCTAGGTAGTATGAATATAATTTTTCACTCAGGCAAAAAAAAAGTATTGTTTTGATTTCCTAAGAGGTAATTTGTTTCTGGGTTCATGTTACAGAGTTCTGGTTTACTGAGAGAGTAGGCTTTACTCTTCCTAGGGACCATATGGTGTGTTGTTTTCTACATAAAACCTGGTAATTTTCAAGGGCAAGACAATTGCAACTTGTTCACTGTTTTTAGAAACTTGGGTGTTTCTGTTGCCAAGCATACAAAGTAATGTTGTACATTGGTTTTTCACGGGGACACTAACATGGAGCCAGAATCTGTCTGTTCCTCCGCTGATGTCTTGCTCCTGGGAAGCCGTTCCTTGCTGGGAAAGTGGTAGGTAATGTCTGTCCCCAGCCTTACTTGCACTGGGTCCTTTACCTCACCTGGCTCTGGGGCACCCTGTGGTCAGAGCAGTGGACCTCATCTCAGAGTGTAGCTTCAGGTACAATTTGTCTGACCTAAAGCATTTAAGTTCCCCCATAAATGGACAAGCAGTGATATCTTGGTCATAGGTAAATAAAAAAAAAAAAATCTTTCAAGGGACATTTAAAAAGTAGGCATCTGGGTTTAGACTTCTGTGGATACTGATGCATTAGTAAACTTAATTGAAAGTGTATTTCAATTGATAGTGTCCTAAATGAGTCTTCTGAGATCACAATTACCAGTAGTTTGGGACAAAATTAATATTTAAGGTGAACTTGCTTTTAATTAGCACCACTGTTTGTGCTTACAATAATGTTGGATTTGCACCATTTGACAGTTTAGGAAGAGAGGAAAAAACCCAATTACAGAAGACTCAAAAGTAGTAATTTGTTTTTAGTATTATGCCTCATAGCAATTTTTTATTTATTATATGAACACAGTGCTTCTCTGAAGAAAGAAAATGAATGGTTTTCTTTGAATTCTAGTCATGGGGGAGAAAAAAAAGAACCAGACTACTGTCCACTTCTAGTTTTCTGTGAAAAGTATTTTAAAATGTTATAATGGCAAGTGTAGTGGTAAAAGTTACACTGAAGCAAAGTTGAAAAGGAAAAGAGAAGGTTGGCAGTAGCAAGATAAAGCTTTGAAGGTTTTTCAGAAATTAGACCATTTTAGCTTTATTCGTATTTTAGTTCGGATTATTTGTTTTTTGTTACTTCAGTGTCTGGAACTGTAGTGACTTGGACATTTTGTCTGTTCTTGGGTTTTAGCATGCACTCGGTTGTTTTCTCTTGACATTCTGGAAGTTGGATAGCTCCTGGGCTAGGTATGTGTTTGACAAATTAGAAAGCTCTTTAGTTTTGTGAAATGATATCAATAATGTAATACAGATTTTTGTGGCAAAGCTTCTAGTAATATTAAACAGCTGGAAAAAATTATGAATGTTTTAACACCAGAATAAACAGAGCAGAATATTGTTTTGGACATGCTGTGCCGTGTCTTCTGGTAATTGTGGGCCATGTCCTGGTCATGGTGGCTGGTGAACATCTCTTGTAGAGCTGGAAGAAGAGTGATGGGTGTGAAGGAAAGCCAGCTTCCCTTGAAGTATACCTGTGGAGTGTGTTGGGCTGAAGTTGCCTATCAGAGCTATGATTTTTCTGATGGTGCCAATGACTTGCTTAGGAATAGTGTAACAGTATTATCTGTTAAAATACTGAGTTATGGTAGCTGAGCAGTACTAGTTGGGTGGGTGCTGAATAATTTTTGCTGACCATTGCAGAATGACAGGAGATGCCATTGTAGGCTGTGTGTAGTTCTTCCACTGTTGAATGCTACCATGAACATTGAAAGTTTCTTGAAGGCTGTGGGAGGAAATACACGAGGGCTTTGTGGGTTATTGACCAGAAGGTGTTTGTTCAGTCTCACCAACAGTGGACTGAAGCTACATGCAGAATCTGGCCTCTCTCCAAAACCAGCTTGTGCCTCTTCTCTGAGGTTTCCAGTCTGTTCTGGGCTCTGACCGAGAGTCTGGACAGCCAGCCAGCGCCTCTCACAATGGCACCGACTGCATTTGGACCAGTACCCCATAGCTCTACATCAGCTTTTTTGGGGGGTGTGTGATAGTAAGTTGTTTATATTGCAGTGAGTTTAGGAGCTGTTGACAAAGTCGTTGGGGTGTGAGGGCTGAAGAGGATGCTGTGTCATGCAACACCTGGATGCCTGCACCAGTCCTGAAACTCACCAGGCTGTGGTCTTCCTTCCTATCCTGAGTCATGGATTACCAGTGGTAACCTAACAAGCAGCTGAACAGACTTGCTCGGTAACTTTGTGAGATGTGGACTAAACCATGTGCTGGCTAAATGTAGAATATGTAAACTGTATTTACTTCCATTTGACTTTGGATTTAGATGCAGATGTTGAGAACTTGCACTGGTGAATTTTCTTAACAAACAATCTCTTTGCTTGTCAAAAGGCAAGAAATTTGCTTTGATTATGATACCAGATCCCATGTGTCCTAGCTGGTTTCATCATGTTGCTTCAAATTGTGTTAACACCTGAATGCAAAAAGAAATGTTTGCTAGATATATATATAAATTTTTTTGGTGATGATAATAAAACTGGGAATTTAAAATTCAAGAAATTGAATGACCAAGCCCATTTTGAAAAACTTGAAAATGCCATTTGCAAAAGCTGGAGATGATAAATTGAATTTGAATTTTGGAGAATGCTTTTTAGATTGGTGAAACCTGATTACAGCAAATTTCTTGATTTGAGTACTGCCAAGTTCCCTTGGAGGGCTGCCTTTTGAACTTTGCAGATGTCACATATTTTTAGTGCATTATATGGAAGCATTGAAAATACGTGCATCAAACGGTAGTTTTATGGAAGTATTTGTAGCATAAGCTAAGAGTGAAAGCAGTGTTCTGTCATGTGCATCTGCTTAGACACCAAAAACCTTTGCAATGCTGTGGTTAAGATGTTTTGTTTCAATTTTTTCTCCCTTGTGTTAGGGCTGTTGACATTTTAGGAATTTTTGTGGCAGCAGTTCAGTGGAGGAAAACATGATTGGAGGCTTGGGATGGGGGAGATGCTGTTTAGAATAACTTACCTGTATTTTCCCTTTGGATAAGCATATGGGCTAAGCTGTTTGTTTTTGAATAGTAAGCCACACTGTGGTGGTTCTAGATCTGTAATTACTGGAAAGGCTCCGAACAATCAAACCTACTCTTTTGGTGTTGCCTGAATTGGACTGAAATAAGCAGCTTTTAATAGCACATATCAGCAAACCTGTCTTGTTCAGAAGTTGACTTTTTCTTCTTATACTTGAATTTTAAAACTCAACTGAAGCCTCAAGATGGTGTGGCATAATTTTATGGAAACGTGAGAGCTGGGGTTTTTTCTGTTTGTTTGGTTTTTTTTTCTCTTTGTCAAGAGTAGAAAGTTAGAAATAAGTAAAAGAAAAATCTAATGCTGAACCAATGCCAAAATTGATTGGTATTTTCAATGGCATAAATAAAGATGCTGTGTTTGAAGAGACTTTCCACCCCTCTCCTGGGTATGGTGGCCATCAGCAAGTATGGAAGCCACTGTTCATCGGAAGTCTGCAAGCTTGTAATGGTTTCTTGATACAAGTGACTTTTTTCTGTTTTTTTTCTTTATTGCTGATCACCATACATTATTTACAGATTAAAATAATAGAGAGAGCGCAAGTTAAAAAGAAACTTGGTGATAAATATTTTTAAGTACCTGGAGTAGATTTTATTGAAATGGAGATTGTAGCTCTGAGGCAGCTGTGGCTCTTTGGTGCATTTTGTATGAATTGATGCTTCCGTGTTGATTGAGCTGTAAGGTGAAGGACTGGATTTGTGTTTGTGATGGTCTTGTGTTGAGTCCCTGCTCTGTCTGTTTAGGTATATGTGGAGCAGAAAGCTGTGAACACTAGTGGCAACATAACAGTGCTGAAACCTTTTGGGGCAGGTCTTGTAATTCCTGGTGTTACCTGAACAACAGCATGAGATTATGGAGGGAGTTGGGTGGGATGGGTGTAGCCCAGCATCTGAAATCTCTGCCATTGTGTTTTCTTCTAAGAATACTCATGATCCATAAACAAATCACCACATTATAAGAAGATATTAAGCTGTTAAAGAGCATCTGGAGGAAGGCAATGCAGATAAGCCAAGGGACTTGAGGGAGAGTCACGGGGTAGGGGTGGCTGAGGTCACTTGATTTCTTCAGCCCGGAGGAGACTGAGGGGAGACCTCATTGAAGTCTGCATCTTTCTTTTGAGGGGAAAAGGAGGGACACTGATCTTTCTTCCATGGCACTCTGAGGGAATGGCCTGAGGCTGAGTCAGGAGGGCTTAAGTTTGAGGTATCTCAGGAAAAGGCTCTTCACCCAGGGGGTGTTTGGGTACTGGAAGAGGCTCCCTAGGGAAGAGGTCACAGCACCATCCTGACAGAGTTCAAGAAGTGTTCAGACAATGTTCTCAGGCACAGGGTGTGACTCTTGGGATTGGAGCATGTGCGGGTCATGATCCTGATGGGTCCCTTCCAACTCAGCACATTCTGTGAAATAAAGCTTATAGGCTTGTTCCTAAATGCTCTGTTTGAGGATGCTTTTATGGAGACCAGCTTACTGGGGGAAAAAACCACAAACTAATAATATCAGGTAGTGTGTCCAGCTGCCAAACCGCGAGGATGAAATTGTAGAAGGCTATTTTAATCTTTCTCTTGAACAGAGCTACAGATATGAGGGATGTAATACAGAAATCAAAGCTAGGAGGAGGTTAAGACCCTAGAATCCAATTCCCTACTACTGATAGCAATTATCTCCTATAATCAATTTAATAACTATTTTAAAACTAGGTAGATTTGTTACTTCTGCATTCTTACTGAAAACTTGTTACCAAACAACACTGCTCTGATGTTTCAAAAATTCTTCTCATACCCAGATGAAACTTTTTGTTCTGGCATCTTCACTTTGGTTTTGTGCCACTGTCTTTTTGTAGTTTAAGTTACTCTTGTTTCTATGAGCCTGTAAAAGCAAGTGTAGCCCTTCCTCATTAACAAAACCCCAAAACAACACTTCTAGTTTCTGGCAAGACTTCTTCCTTTGCTCTGATGGTGCTGGTAACACTTCTTGCACCCGTTACAGGGTGAACTACTTTCTGGAAAAATGGACAGTAAAGTTACACAGTACTTTATATATAACCTCATACAAAGCTTAAGTGGTATTATTTCTTCCTTTTTCCACTGGACATAACTTTCCTCAGGCACACTGTATTCCTGCTTGCTTTTTTAAACATTCATTGTCATCTAGATATGGACTTGTTGATCACTCCATTGTTCCCAGGTGGAAAGCTCATGTCCTGTTAGGGAGGGTTTCTCAATGTAAAGTTTTGTAGTTAGTTACATCTCATTTCTGTTATTCTAATCCTCAGCATTACCACAGTTCTCCATAGATCAAGTTGTAATCCACCTCTGATGACAGTTCCTTCCAGCTTTGTGCCACCAGGGAGCATCATTATGGCTGTCCTAACCTTTGTTCCAAAGTAATTACCAAAATTATGCCATTTTGATTATAGACTGCAACATGTCCAAACTAAGATGGTGCAACTTTTGGTTCTTATACAATTACAAACTACTTTTCTCTCTTTTTTGGGTAGAAATTATTACATTCAGAGCAGAGGGACAAAATCTGTTGTGTTTTGGTTTGGTATTGATTTACAGTAAATATATGAAACTGTAGCAATTTTGTATTCCTTTGAGTGTCAGACTAAGATTAAACAAGTTCTTCCCTTTGGATTTGCTATTTCATGTTTATAACTGCAAATGTATGTGTAATATATGAACACACAAATGGAAATTGTCTAATTCTGAGGTGAATGATGGCAGGGAACACTCTTAAGATTACTAATTTGAACTCGGCAAGTGTTGCCATTGCTTTTCCTCTGTGTTTCATGTGTGTTTTCTGCCCTATACCTGAAGATGCTCTGTGGCAGCCTTTGTGTCCAGTGCATTCCTTCCACAACTCTGGCAGAACTCACAGGAGACCAAATTGGAGTTCAAAGATGACTTTCATGCATGGGTGATTGCTCTGACTGCATCTTGAAAGATTTGTCAAGCCATTAGTTATTTACTTCTTAAGCAGAAACAAGAAGCACTATTATTTTTTAAATCAAATCTAGTACATCACTGAACTACAAGTATTTAATTTTTTTCCTAATTTATGTTTAAATATTGAAGTGGTATTTTTGATAAGTCTCATTAAAGGAAGGTTAGTTTTGTAATCCACAATCTTAGAACACTGTGATAAAGAGTAGGATACCCGAACTAAATGTTAACAATACTTATCTGGTGTGGTGGTTTCTCTGTATATTGTTTGGATTTAGAGAAAGGATTGAAGTGCTTTTTGCCTTACTGTGCTGAAAAGTCTTGGTGGTATGAAGCCATTTCAACAGTTGCTGTAAGATCTCTCAATTTGTTGGTTTCATTTATGAATAAGTACCACAAGTAAAATACTACTGTATTAGGTGTAAACTGTTCATCTTTCCCTTTCCATGTATGAAATACAAAGCATCTGACTCTGAATATTATTGGTTGCCTCCAGAAGACTTTCAGAGAAACATATGGAGTCATTTATGTGAGATATCAAAGTATCTTTCTTTTCATCATTAAAAAATGTGACATACTTCTACCCACTGACCTCTGTCTCCTCCTATTTTTGTATGTCTGCTGAATCAAATGAACTGTGCATGATGAGGATCAATGTTTCTATCTCATAAAACCCATGAGATCTGATATGTTACAGAAAAGGACTGCACATCTGCAAGAGAAGGTTCATGTAGAACTTTAACATGTGGGTGGTCTGTTTTCCCTCTTGGAGTTTTCCAAGGTTGCCAAAGTACCTGAGTGTTTTTTTGCAAATGAAACTTTCTGGTGTTTTCTTGTGTTGAAAATAGGAAGTCTTAGTCCCTGAATTTAGAGGTGGAGGGAGAACTAGAATGAGTTTCATTATGGAGCAAGAAAGTCCTGTTAAAGAAACTTGCAAGTATGTTTTGTGCAAGATTGACCTAAATCACCCTAATTAGGATGTAGCCCTGGAATGGCTGTATCAGCTCTTGTTCCGCCTGTTGAATTAAGCAATGATAACATGGCACTTGGCTGCTTGGAAAATAACATCTGCTGTTAGAAAACTTTCTAAAATGCCCTAGGTGTATTTGGTTTGCTTTCTTACAGCAGTTGTTTTTATCTGTTAAATGACAAAAAAGTTGCCTAGATGGTGGGAGGTGCATTAATTGTTTTTAAAGACATAAGCAGTCTGCTCAGTACTGCTGAAACTGAGCTGCAGGGTTGTCCCATCAGGTGCTCTTGCTTTCATTCTGAACAGGGAATTAGACCAGCTGGCAGTGTCTTATCTGATGCAGAGAATTTTGTTCTCCAGTAGGTAGAGAGTACAGTAGAGATTTAGTCCTTGTTGTAGCAATCCTTAAAGTGTTTGAGCATATGTAACTTTGACTTTTGCATACTTACGTACTTCTCTTGCTTACTTGCATGCAGTGAGAAAGATTTAAACAGCAGTGAATCTGGATCAGAGGTGATGCTTCTCTCAAACAGCTGAAGACCTCCGCTCTTGAAACAAAATTTTTACTCTTTGCAATTTACTATTTCTTTATTAGTTTTTCTAGTTTTGTGTGGCAGAAAATGGGGGAACTTTTGAGCACGGTTACCATTACTGGTGGTTGTCTAGTAGATGACTGTGGTGTGAAGCCAGCAGAAAGCTCTTCTGCTATTAGTGTGCTGGTTGCAGTTGCTTATGAAGTAGGTCAAAGGGGTCTGAAGACAGACGAAAGTATGAGACACCCATGTTGGGTTTTTCATAGTTAGGGGATTAGGTAAGAGAGTTACAATAGCAACAAAGAGGCAATAGACTGTGCCGCTTGCTGGAGTTTATAGGCTGTGGAGTTTCATGCATGTGCCTCGAGGTCTTACTGCAGATTCAAATAATTTGCCTACAACGTAGGGACTGTATAATAATGAAAGATACTACTTCAGTTATTGTTTCCCAGCAGGAATAAAAATTTGAATCCATTATTTAGGGAATACCTATTTCAATAAAAATGCTGTCACACTCTTGTACTCCAGAGGTGTGGAAGAGGCGGTTGAATTGGCTGTTGCTGGAGAGGGCTCACACAGATGGAAAAGGAGATGCTAGGAGACCAAGCTGCAGAGAATGTGACACTTGCCACTGTGGCAGGTCCTCTCAGGAAGTGTGATGCCTTCTTTCCTTTCCCACATCCTGTGTGCAGTCTTTGTTTACACAAATGATTTTGCTCACACTGACAGACTGACCCTGAGGACTGCAATGGTGGCTACTACTATTTGTATGTCCTGGTTTGGGCTGGGATAGAGTTAATTTTTTCCTAGCAGTTGGTATAGTGATGTGTTTTTTGATTTAGTATGAGAATAGTGTTGATAGCACACTGATGTTTTAGTTGTGCTAAGTAGTGCTTAGAATAAGTCAAGGACTTTTCAGTTTCTTTTTAATGAGGATGATGGCTGAAATGTAAATATGGGAAAGAAGGAAGAGGGGAGGAAATAAATCTGCAGAATGGTAAAATAATTAAATACAACAAATTAAGTTGTGGTGTTTAGGACAATGTATCCTTTTTTGGCTGTATCTGGTCAAATATTTCCTCTATAAGAAAGGAAGACTTTCCATAAATCATGAAGATAAGTTCTGTGGAAATACATATATCTGTGTTTGAGGAAGAAATACGCAGTTCTTCTGTAAAACAGGTTTTTCTCATAGAAAAGGTGATGCCTGTATGATGACCAAAGATGGTAAGATTTCATTAAAAGTCATATTTTGACTTCTGCTACTATGGGCTTAATTTTTTGAATGTAGATGTGCTCTTTTACTTCAAAAATACTTAATGACAGTGCCTGACATGTCAACATGGCTATTGAAATAATAGCAATTTTAAATTACAGCTATTACTAACTTGCTACAGAGAGGTGTATTTCCCTAAATATTTCCCTAAAAACTGTGTATTTCACTAAAATATTTGATATTAAGTGTTTTATCTGTAACCAAATGGAAATTAGTCCCAATCCATAAATCAAAGGCAGAATATTTAAAGACTAATCCTGAAAATTAGCTGGACAAGTAATACTTGTAGACTCTAAAAAACAGCATGGTCCTGTTAAGCTTTTCTTGGCTACTGCTTGGATACTGTTGCTGGTATCAAGTTTAGTCATTTAAGGAGTACAATTGATTTCGTTGTTTAAATCTGAAGAATCATCTGTCTTGCAGACATAGATGCGTATTCTATATATTTTAATACCTGGTTAAAATTTTTGGCCTAAGCAGCAGTCACTATTTCACTAGTATGTTTGTGCCATTCAGATTTAGATACTTGCAAATACTTTGATAAACAAAATGATGCAATTGAGTAGGTCAATATTCAAGTTTAAGCTGGTGTTATATGTACATGTCTTTTTCTTGTACATCACCATGTCCCTCAGACTGATGCTGTGATAATAGAGAAATGCTTTTCTCCTGATACATGCGAGTTACCTCTCAACAGTGAAATAACACTTTATCCCTGTGCATAGTGCAGTTTTGAAAGCTGCATTTTTAGGAGGTAAAAACAAATTGAAAAGAATAGTGGGAGGGGGGAAAAAAGCATAAAAATTATTTGGAGGCTGTGTCACGATCCAACCTTAAGGGTAGTATTTGTGTTTTGGTTCTCTTAAGTGACCTCAAGGCACAAAAAACCACATACAACAAAAACTTTTGAATCACTACAAAATACCTTTATTAAGCAACAATCAACCCTTTGTGTGTGTGTGTAAGAGAGAGTGAGAGAGAAAGAGAGTGTTGCTGAGGGGGAATAAGAGGAAAGGGGAGGATATCTACCACCGTAGGCTGAAAGGTCGTCCCTTGTAGATGCTTCTGTCGATGAGCTTCTGTCGAGAGGTCCTCAGTCCATGCGGTGGAAGGAAGTGCTCGATATAGCGAATTTTCGAAAAGTCTTTATGGGGTTTTTGGAGTGGTGGGCATCTGGCCAGGAGGGGGGCGAAGAGCTGCAAAGGCATTGTCCATTGTGCATTTGACCGTGTTCAGGAGGGCGAGATGGCAGGTACCAAAGGACAGGTTGTATCCCAGGCGTCCAGCTGTGCCCCTCATTGTTTCACCAGTCCATTAAGTGCACCTGTGCTCAGCAAATATTCCCTCAACCCCCAGATCCTGTTGGGAGGGGTCGAGCAGTGCCCAGTGTTTCCCCCCTTAGGCCAGGCTCTTGCTTTGGGGGGGTTTCTTTTTGGAGACAGTCGTGAGGCAAATGAGGGATCTTCAGTCCATTCACCACAGGCTGGAAAAAATACCTTGCAGTGGGACACTTGGTATTGATTTCACGTAAAGAAGTCTGGGATATAACTGGCTCACAGAGTTCAAGTATTTTGCAGGGAGAAAATTCCAAGGAAATTGCAGTATGTGAGAAAGTAATAACAGGAAGCAATAGCTGGAAGCTGCAGTCAGATAAATTTGAATTGGAAATAGCAATGATAATGAGATTATGTGGAGAACTGGGGACAATCATAAGATATGTGACAAGAAAAATCTGTTGTGGAGAATCTGTCTGTAACGAGGTCATTACGAGTAGCATGTTCTTTGTAAAAAGTTACAAGAAATATTTTGGCTTTCATATCCTGTTTGTGTAGAAGCTATGGAAAAAAAACCCCACATTTCTTAATTAAGGGAGGAGAAAATGTTCTGGGAGGTTATCAAAAATTCAGGATAAAAACATTTCTTGTGGCAAGGACTCAAAGATACATCTTTTCTAAAAAATAAAATGCAAATGTTTTGGCAAATGCTAGAGTTACAATACTCAGAACTCCAAAAATCTATCATATTAATGCAACCTCATTGTAGCTCTTTAGTTTTGAAAGAAATCTGATTGTAATAATCTTTGTTGAAATAGTCTTAAGATGTTTGAGAAGGATCAATGGCTTTGCTTTTGCCTTCAAAATGGCAGCTCTCCTGAAAGAAGGAGTAGTCTAAATGCTTTGAAAGATTCTGCAGATGGGAGAGCAGGGCAGTAATTTGTTAGGTAATTTCTTAATATGTTTTACATGACTGTGATGTGGGAATAACTTTTTCTGGCCTTTGGGTGGGGAGAGAAGTCTGATTTCAGGAAAGGATCTCAACTTCATGCAATATTTTTGGCCTTGTTTGTCCATTCTATGTATTTTGCCCACAGGTTATTTATACTTGGTGTGCTTGAGCTGAATACTTGTCCCTTTACAAAGATAAGGGTGCTGTGGGATTTGGTATTACGAAAAATTGTGGATGATAGCTTTCATAAAACACCCTTAAAGAAACAGCTTGTGTGGGAGTCAGAACAGAGCTCCTGGGCTCTGGCACACATCGTTACCGTAAGATTTTTAATGAGGATGATGAAGAGTTCCTCGTGTCATGGAAGAGCTCTGAAAAAGCTTTGCAAATATCCAGTGAGCGAGTTTTTTAATGAAAATGGTTTCCTATCTGTTTTTGTTTGTTTATTTTTTTGCAAGATTCATCTGTTTTGACTGCAAGGGAGGAAGAAATATTGCAGGCGCAACATGTCTGGAGAGAAATGTGGGCAAGGGATGGTGGTTCACTGAGCCTGCAGCTGATGGAGTTGAGTTGGCCTTTGCAGATAAGAGCAGAGAGAGGAAGAGGGCTGGGGAGGAGGCAGCAAGAGCCAGGGAGGCTGGCAGAGGTGCTGCAGAGCACGACCAGCAGGGGAGGGCTGCCTTTGGTCACACCAGCTAGCCAGGTCTTGCAGCTGACAGCAGCAGTGGAGTGGGACTGTCCCAGAAGTGGGGCAAAGCCAACAGTGAAACAATCACAGCTGCTCCTGGGAAATTCTTGTACATGCCAGGGCCAAGCTTTGCTTCTGCTTTTCTTGGATCTCTGTCTTGAGCTTCTCATAGAAAACAGCAAGAGAGTTAGCATTGCATTGAATTGGGAGTTTGAGCTTCTGAGAAAGGGGAGTTGAAAATCCAAAAGCAAAGAATGTGAATTCTTGTGGTTTAAGAGCAGATGTCCAGTTTAATATCATATACCTCCCCAAAGCACTACATATTTCCATCCAAATCTAAACCAGTGCCAAATACCAATGTCAGAGTTAATGCCCTGTTTCTGGATTGGCCTTAAAATACTTGAGCTCTCTTCAGATGGATGGCAGTCAGTCTTTCCTTATAACAGTGGCTGAGTCTTTTATAATTCTGTTCTTAGTGTTTTGAACAACAGGACTAAAATCATTGAGGGATGATTCTTTCCTTCTATATTCCTTAGTTTAAGATACTAGAAGAAGTAGGAAAGAAGCCTTCTTTCACAACTGAACAATCCCAGCTTCTCTTCCTCAGTATTTCAGTTAATTCTAGGGTTTCGTGCTTCAGGAGTAAGGTGTGTGTACTGGTGCTAGCCAGTAACACGTTAGCAGTATCAGTGTTAGCTGGTAATCTGCGTGGAGATAGGCAGGATTGCTTTAGCTTGGGGTCACCAAACAAGCCAATTTTCTATATATAGAGTGGCGTTAGAAAAACAAGCATATTTGTTTGTGTGAAAGTACTGTTAAGTCAGACATGAGAGGTAACAATTTGGAAAGGAATGTTTCACGCAGAGAAATTGTTTTCCCAAACTTAGAGATGATAGTTATTTCTCACAAAAACACCCCGAAAGAAATGGTACAGTGTTTCTTCCCAGCTTTATATGGAAGTCAATGATGTTCTGTAGTGCTTGATCATCTCATTTGAGTATGTATGCTGTGGTTACAGTGAGCATGAACTAGTTTCTCAGATTTTGAATCTGTTTATTTTGAAACTGATATTTGTGACTTTGGAGAACAAATGATCCCTTAAAATTAGGGTTGGGTTTACCATGGCTGTTAGATATTGTGGTATTGTTGTGTCTGAGTATTTTGTTGTGCACCTTGTGAGGTATTTACAGAGTAATTGCAGATCAAAAAAATGCAAATCCTCACTCTGGTAACCCAGCCTTTTATTTCCATAAAGCTGGAGATCGAATAGGATGACCACTTTATTAGCCAAAGAAAATTTGCAAGAAAAAGCTGGAGGAAAGGCATAAATGTGTGCATTTAGATAATGAGATACCACAAATGAGGTTGGATTTAGTTACTTCCATTGGACAATGCAGAGACAACGAAATAAGCTAATGGGCTCAGGCTGTGCAAAGGAAAGTATTTACATAGACAGTGCTGGAAGGCTTCTTGTTTTCATCCTCTTCTTGATGAGATCTGAACCTCTGTCTCAGCTCTTGTTTGTGAACAAATGCTTCTGGGAAAGCATGTGTCTCTGGTGTAAAAAAAAAAAAAATCTTTTGGTATATTTTTGTCAGACATTAGAAAGAAGAATGGTAATTTTTTTTTTTCCTAAGAACTCCTATGCGAGGCACAACAGCCTGAGACATTTCTGTGAGTACAGCCTCTGGAAGAGGAAGGATATCATGATGTAGAATGTTACATAGCAAGTGTCATCCAGGGTAGCACCCCTGAAAAGTCTGTTATGATCTGTTAATAAAATAATCATTGTAGGACATGTCTGAAATTGGTATTTTATCACAGTTGGACTAGCTGATTATGAAGGTCTCTTCTGTATTGAATGATTTGACTGCACCAGCAACTAAAATCCACCCTTGTTAAAGGAAGCCTTCTCTGAGTCAACTGCAGCCTGTAAGTTGCCTCTGAGACATACTTCAAATAAAAAGTGGAAAGTTGACACAAGAGCTGGGCTTACAGAGAAACCCAAATTGTCACAAGTGACATCAGAAAGAAACTTCAGACTATTTTCGTTGTTGCACCAGAATTTCTGTGTATCACTATGTCAGGTACAAAACAATATCTGGAAATATTAGGCAGAAAAGAGCTCTTAATTACATGCCTTTTTCAAGCTTATAGATTTACTTGAGTGGCCTTTATATTGCCAAGGACAAAATAAACCTTAATCTGTCTTCTGAAGTAAATTCATTAAATTGGGAACAAATTGGCACATCATCTGTATGCTCAAGACTTTGAAGATAAACAACTACCTAAATTCAGAATATATTAAATAGTATCAGCATGACTCTTACATGACACTGCACTATATCCACATGATCACATTCCACTTTTATTTCACACATAACTTTCATAATGAGTTACTCAAAACTTGGATTATGCTTTTTAACATTCCGTGATTCTGACTTTCAATAATGATGAGTTCACATAGTTAAATTTTCAGTACAAAACAAAGGCACTAAAAAAAAAAAAAAGGCAACCCCTAAACCAAAACTTCTGTTAATTGAATTCAGATGTCTTGTTTGGAGAACATTCAATTAAGCACAAAAAAAGATAATTTTTAGTTCAGTGAAAAGGTGAGCTTTTAAGTTTTTATTTATTTATTCTTGTATAATTGTGTTTCTTATGTATCCTGAAAACTGTATGGGCAGCAGAGTATCAAGATTTTGTTTATATTGTCTTACTTCCCTTTTTTTCTGCTTAGTCAAAAACCAGGTTATGTTTCTGACTCTAATTTGTGTCTGGCTTTAGACTCAGTTTCAAAATAGGTGTTTTGTTTTTACAAGTCTTAATAAATATGAGATTTTAGAAGGAAAATGTTGAATTGTGTCTTTAGATTGCAGAAAATAATGTCGTATATAAAAATTGACTTTGACCTTGTTTTTAACATTATTTGATGCCAGAAATTGTATTGGCATTATGAAAATAATGGTTTAGCTGGAGGTGAGTAGAAGTGAGTGTTTATTTGTAATAGTGCCATGTGAAGCTGCAGACGTACAATAGTTGAAATATTGATGATGTTTCCCTCACTGTTTTCATGGAAAGTAGTCACCCTTTATAATTGCTTGTTTGGTTGTCAAGCTGGGAAGATCACTGAGAGCAGGCGATCTTCTGTGACCACCCAGGCAGTCACTGGGCAGTCTGATATGCCATCAGGACACTGCCAAGGACCAAGGGAGTAAAATCAGTAGAGAAGCTGGAGAACAAGTGCAGGACTCTGTTGCATCAGTGATGCAGGGGAGAGCCAGGCTGCCCTCAGTTTCTCAGGCGCAGTGTGAGACCAGTCCCAAGAGAGGCAGACAGCAGGAGGGTGGGACAGGAAAGCCTCCTGCTGGCAGCCCCAGCACCTCACTGGAGGCTGAAGTTCATTCTTGCCTCTGCAGTGGGTGCGCTGGTGGGCAGCTTGGTTTTGTCAGTGTTTTTGTAGGTGATTGCAAACTGAGTGTTCCCTGTCTTCTGGACCTGGAGAGGAAGATGTTTCTGTCATTTTTCTGGAAGCTTTGGGTGCACAAATGACACCAAGCTGTAGTTCAGGCAGGATATTTGTCTGCCTTGTGTTGTTGGAAGATTGTTTTATTGACTGTTCCATAACACCAGCATCCACTGTGTGCATGGATTGCATGCTTCCTGATGCATCTGTAGTTTGACTTCTCCTGAAGGATCTTCCTCAGAATAATGGCTACCGTGGCTGCTGGAAACAGAGGGTGGCAACAGGTCTGAGAGTTACTATAGGACCATAATGTCTCTTTGTGAGACAGAGATTCCTGCAGGGTAAGCATGGAGAACATTGTTTTCCATGGTGGCCTTGCACAAGGGTCTCTTGTGGTCAGGCTTGCAAAAGGATGCTGTGGGACTGCCAGCCAGGGCTCCGTGGGGTTTGGCTCTTGCAGGCCCTTTGGAGATGAGTGTGACAGCTCAGCTGGGGACTCCACTTGTTGTGTGAAATAAGGAGGCAGGCGAACTGTTTATGGGACTGTAAGGATGAATTGATGCTCATTTGCCGTGATGTGCAGCAAGAGGCTTTTTGAAGATTTAGGTTTGGTTTGTATTGCAGAAGAAGACCATCTTAGATATTGCATGGTTGGAGTTGTGGTTTGGGGCTTTTCTTTATTGTTATTTCATTAAAACAGCATTCCTAACAGTTCAAGAAGGTGCAAAATGGTCACGGCTAAAGTGTTCACTGGAAATGTAACTGAAGGATGGAGTATACTGAGAGATCAAGTTAGCAAGCCTTCTGTTTTATTTGGCAAAATATCAAATGCCATTGAGTAGTAGTGGGTTATTCAAATTTAGGTTATTCAACTTTGGCTTTGAATGTTCTCTTTCCCTGTACTGTTTTTCCCTGTTGCTGATCAGATGAATGGCTGAATCAAGAGCTCTTTGGGAAGAAGTAGCACAGCAGCAGCAGTAGCACAGCTCTCCCACTATATGGCACAGGATGCTGTTCTCAGTCAAGAAGTATTATTTTTTAGAGTATTTTGCAGAGTGGGGATTTCTGCTAAAGTGAAGGCAGGAGTTTAAATAAAAGTGTGAATCTGAGTTTTTCTAAAAGCAGCAGTAGGAAGAGAGAGCAAACAGGTTTCCGTTTGTGTGAAAGCAAAGAGGGGAAAAAAGAATCTCAAAGCAGCTTGTAATCCCTGTGTTGCCTTCACACTTTAAGACAAACACAAGTCTCTAGAGTAAGCAACTTACCAGGATTCCTACTTTCACAATGTTTTGTTTCAATTCAGGGCTGCTAGAAACAAAAATACAGTCAGGAGCTGTATCTCAGTGAATGATTTCATATATGGCATGTTGTAGTTTTGTACTACCCAAAGGTGCATTTGCTGATTAGGTCATTAATTCAAGTTTAAAAACACTCTTGCTTGTACTGTCCCACAGTTTGCTATCAGCCATAAAAACGTTCCTGTTCACGTGCTTTACACAGTGTGTGGAGAAGCCAGAGGATGAAGGCTGCATGCTGGGAACAGACTTGATGCGGCTGTTCAGCCCTCAGAGGTTGAGGTGAAAGGTGCTCACGCAGTGCAAATGTGGCACTTCCTGGTGCTGCTCAAGAATGGAAAGTGGCGCTGCTGAGGTGCCTCTCTGGTCTGGTGACTGTGACTGGGGGAGGTGGCTGGGGGCTGCTGCCAGGGTGTCCCCAGGGTTGGAGAGTGGCACTGGCAGCTCAGTGATGCAGGTGCCATGTTTGCACCCAGGTACAGCTTAGGGCAGGTTTGCAGAAGGCAGAGTGATGATCATCATGACCATTGCAATGGTCGCTTGGGATGCTGAGGGCAGCAATAGTTTGGAATAGGGTCCGGTTGTGTTTCTTCAGGATGTTCTAAAGTGCAATACTGCCATTATAATCAGCAACCTGGTAGCGTGATATAGAAATAAGTTTTCATTACTGTGTTTAACCCTCAGTGTCCATTAGGAGATAGTCTTCATTGATGAGAATGCTAGTAATGAGTATAATATTTTCCATATACTGTGGTGCTACAGCTATTATGACATACATACATATTAAGGAAGATATCTATTAAGGATCAGTGCTGTGGTTTTGAGCAATATCTGTTCTAGTGCTTAGAATGAGGAGATGTAACATTTTGGTTATATTTGTAGATGATTCTGGAGTAAAGATACTGTAAGGATACCAGAAAGAGCAGAGAAGCATTTCAGAATAATGTAGAAATAACACATTGACAGAAAATAGCAGGTCAGTTGTGGAAAAAAAAATGGAACTGTCATACTTGCAGAAAGATAATTAAAATGCCAAAATTGTATAATGTGCTGGGTCGTAAATGGCATACTGAGCATGGAAGTCAAGTTAAAAAAAAAGTCTGTGTGCCAGATTTGTAAGGATGTAAAAAAGACTATCATTTTAACTATGTGAAAACGGTGTTATGTTAGATGTGAAGATACTCTTCCATTTGTAACACCAAAAAAACCTCCTAATCATTGAAGACATCATAACTAGGTTTCTGGTATTTTTGTACTGCCTTTATGAGTTTCCTGAAAAGTGTGAACTGCCTTCACTTCTGTACTGAAAACAATTTTTGAGATTGTAAAATGCCTGTTTCTCTGTGATCGTTTTAACAGAAACTGTAGTTCATCCAGGATATTGCTCAGCAGCTGGGAGGAGTAAAACTGCTCTCCCCTTTGTGATCTTGGAGTGACTAAATTGTTCCTAGATTTTAGTTGTACTATGAAATCACATTTCCCAGCCTTCCCTAACTACCATTAACACACATTGCTGTCCTACTCTGTCTGGGTGAAGTTGCTGCTGACTAGCAATGTAGTATAAAGTAATACAAACATGTTAAAGTTCTTGAAACTTCAGAGTTGTCTTTTATTTGTGTTGTACACTTACAGATGTATGCATGCTTTGGAAAGGGTGCCTTGATTACCTGGTATTTTTGTGTTAATGTCCGAATATTGCACGAAAAGTAGTGTCAGAAAAATCCACCATGTAACAGCCCAGTTTTGTGCAGGAAATCCCTCTTTCTTTCAAATCGGGAACTATTCTGTGTAACCAAAACTTAAGTAGCTGGAAATTTCCCATGATTTCAGCACTGTCTTCCAGCAGAAATTATTCAGAATGTTCATTTGGATTCTGATGATTTGAGTACTGTTCTGCAAGACAGCTGAGAAATTAGCATCAGGAATAAGTACCTAGGTAAGTAGTGGTTTTCATTAGTTTTTTCTTTCTGGGTTGTGGGTGTTGCTTTTGGGCAGTTTTTTTTGTGATTTGTGGCTAGAGCACCATTATCTAATGTGATAAACATATTTGCTTCTGATGCATCATCTGCTGTAGCCCAGCAATGGTACCAGTGTTGGCCAGTAAATAGGCTCTGCTCTGTTGAATCTTGGAGAAACAACTATGGAAGTCCAAAAACTTTTTTAGCTGCTGTTCACCTTAATATTTGTTTTCTAGTTCATTTGTGTGAAAGGAGGAAAGGGATCCACCTGATGCTGTAATGTTTTACTCCACGTTTCTTGGCAATGATGTGCACTGCCCTTTTTTTCTGTTGGCTCCCGCAGTAACTTTGAATGTGTTTATATTTAAATATGTCCAAATTACATATCCAGAGAAGATGAACCAATCTGGTGAGAGGTTTACAGAAAAAGTCCTATGAGGAGCATTTAAGGAAACTGGCATTGTTTAGCTTGGCGACCCTATCACTCTTTCACCTGAAAGAAGGTTGTAGCTAGCTGGGGGTACATCTCTTCTAAGTAACAAGCAATAGGAGAAGAGGAAGTGGCCTTAAATTGTGCCAAGGGAGGTTTAGATTGGATATTAGAAAAAAATTCTCCACTGAAATGGTAGCATTGGAACAGGCTGCCCAGGGGAGTGGTTGAGTCACCATCCCTGGCAGTATTTAGAAGATGTATAGATGCAGTGTCTAGGGACATGGTTTAGTGGTGTACTTGGCAGTACTGAGTTAATGGCTAGACTTAATGATCTGAGAGGTTTTTCCAACCAAAATGATTCCATGCAGTCTAAACTAAGACTTGGGACTCCTGGGAGCTGTGGACATTGGCAGTTGTGAACACTGTCTCAGACTCTGTAGATGTTTAACTTAAAGGAAGTTGTCCTGCTGTTGCTGGTAGCACTCCCAGATTCAGCATGATGGTGGAAGAGGTTGAGGACATGGCTGTGAACAAGGCTGGCATTTTGCATGGGGTCTGGGATTTTCCTGGGGTCTGTATACCTGCAGTAGCCCAGAAGGATGCAGCATAGGACCGAGACTTTGCAGTGTTAGTGACGAGGTGCTGAGATCCATGTTTCTGCTTGTTTGTTTTTTCTTCTCTTGGTGAATTCATAAGGGACGACTTCTGTTAGCTAATAGCTTTCAGGCATGGAACTTAAAATTTGACTAAGCATTCCACAAGTGCCATGAGAATACATGGTGCAAATGGATCCTGTCATTCAGCTGCATTATAAAAAGGGAGAATATCATCAAAGCTATGGTTTGTTAAATGCAGAAAGAAGCATAAAGCCCTGAAATTTTTTCCTTAAGTGAAGGTGGCAGGAGTATGCTTAGCCTGCTGGCATCCTTCCCAGGCCAAGGAGAAATGTAGTAGCTTAAGATGACATGATGAATCAAGTGCAAAGTTGCTTTTCTTGCAGTCAAGATTGTATGTAGAATATGATTCCATTACAATAAAGACACACTTCTAAAAATAGCAGGTGAGACAGAAGGAGAGAAACAATGAACAAACCAAACCCAGAAAGGATATATGAGCACAGAACCGGTCTTCCTAGTTCCTCTGTTAAGCTCTAGACTTTTTGCTTTTATTGATGGGGGTGGGGTGATAGTGTGTGTGCACTAGTTTCATGCTGTGATTCATGTACCAGGACATTTGTTTTAAAAAGAAAACAAAAGTGACACAACCACTCTGGTTTCTACTTGGGGTTATGTGTAGGATTCTCTGTCTTGCTATAAAATTCTATAGTTTTATATATGCTTTGTATAATTGCCTGTGCAAAATCCTGTTTGTGCTCACTCAATATGTGTTCCAGCTGATGGCACTCTATTTAATGCCTCTTTCTTTAAGTTTCCATGATCTAAAATGGCAGTACACTACAGGGATTCTTTGGAGCTAAATGCATTGCTTGTTTACATGCCAACGAAAGAGTTGAAAGTGTAAGAGTTTATAAAGTCCTGGGCTTAAATAAATGAATAGTAAACTTTTAGGGATGTTGGAAACTTGATGTGTTTTAGTTAATAGTGAAGTGAGTGAGTGCTGGGCCCTACATGAGTGTGTCAGAAGGCTATATCCTCTTTCCAAAGAGGAGCTAATCTTAAGGCTCAGTCCTGCAAGCATTGCTGGTGTAGGCTTTATTTTAAAATATCAGTTCCTATCAGTAGGCTTTCTGGGAACTACTGTATTAAAGTAACCCAACACAGGGCTTTTATTACTCTTACAAAATGCGTCAACAGTGATTTGTATTTAAGGATGACTCTGAAGATAAAATTGCTATTAGAGATGTTTGAGATGATAACACCCTTTTGCCTTATTTAAGGGAAGATTGCAAAGAAGGGAGGAAAACTGTCTGGTATGGGTATAGGAACTCTGGGCCCAGTCAAGTCATTTGAAGCACTTTATTGCTTGTGCCTTGGCTGCGAACTCAAGTCTCAGCCTGAGTAAATACACTGGTGTCTTCTGAAATACAAGTATTGGTAATCCCAGTGCTGTGACATTTTGTCTAGTGTTCTACCTCAGATTTTACCTTTTTAAGGTCTCATTTTCAGCTTTCTAATTTTCAGTAATTTAGGCTGGTATATTTTCCATGTCAGGATTACGTCTAGGGCTAGGTTTTTGGGGTTTTTTTTACCTGTTTGTTCCAATTTTATTAAAAAAATAATGTAGTGTTTTTGAAAAGACAGCTAGGGGAATTGCATTGTTTCTTAGAGTTTGACAAAAATAAATTCTGGAGGATTCTTGATTGTTAAGTAATGTAATACAGTGGAAACTGCTGTGGGAAACGAGAAGAAAACAGTGGAGACCTCTTAAACAGCTTGTGTGAAGCTGCAGCAGCAGCAGAGAGGAGGTATTTTCACAGCTGTATTTTGTTTGGAGTTAGGGGAGCTGAGGAGCTGACACTGGCTGACCATAGCATGAGAGCTGCCGATAGAGGATCCATAAGGTTGTCAAGACTTGGAACAAATTTACTTGTGGTAGGAAGTCTGAGATGAATTTTTGAGGTCTAAAGAGGAAAGTAATGCCACAAAAGTCCTGACATGTGTCCCAAAGCCTAGAGCGTTGTCAGGCCAAAAGACACGGAAGCCCAGAGCAAGCTGCTGCAGCTTTGCTGAAAGGTTATTTCACATTCATATCAGGGCAGCAAATTGCCGTGGCAGTGCAGTCCACTGAATGTGCCCTTTTCAAGTGTGTAGGTTGTGATCAGATTGAAACAAATTTGATGTTGGCATTATACTGATTTTTGCGTGGTTTTTTTTTTGAAAAGTCTCTTTCCCACAGGAGTCCATTTAAAGGGTAGAGTTCTGTATTCTTCAGAAAGTACCTCCATCTTTGAATCAGAGGTCAGGATAATTTACAAAAGTGTTAAATTCTCCATGAATAACTAATGTCAGTACTGCAGGCACCATCCCCATAGCTGTTGGTGTGTCCTGATGGTTTTTACACTGCAGACCATTGTTTCTATGTCTGGAGATGCTAGGTTCTTTAATTTTTTAAGTACCTGGCTTTAAAACACAAGCATTAAAAAAACCCAGACCAACAAAGAACCCATTAAAAAATAATAAAAAACCCTCCCACAAAACAAAAACTGAGCAGTGAACACTTGAATACATGGAATGAGATTTGATTTTGTTTCTGCAGTGCATGTGTGAACGCATTTCCTGAGTAAAGACTGCATCCTAGATGGGGCTTACTTAGGAGCTGTCAGTTTTGCCTGTTGTTGCCTGGGGAACTCAATTTACCTTCAGAATTATTTGTTACCAATTACAGACTTACTTAGAGAACCTCATCTGTTAAGGGACAGAAAATCCATGTGAAGAAAGAAAAAGCCATAAGAAATCAATGACTGAGATCTGGGTGTTCTTGCCACGTAAGAATGTTTTTACTTAAGGAAATACATAACTTGCAAGTGTAAACTGATCTGTAATTGTGTATAGGTTCATATATAAGCTTCTAATGCACAGAAAATCACAACTCTAACTTTGTAATAGGGGAGAGGATATTTCTTGGGTTATGTTTGTATAAGATTTTTTATTATTATTCTTGTATCCTTGGGGATAAAAAAAGAACACATTAAATGGTTAATATTTAAAATGTATACTATATAAATATCAGTTAATAATAACCTTTTCCTAGTACCACAGTTGCTGTTGACAGTTACAGAGCACTGAACAGTAGCCTGAAGGCTAGTAGCTCTAGAGGGTCTTCAAGCTTTTTTT